>FXXK01000853.1:153387-188246 GCA_900184695.1 Betula pendula
TCAACTATTCTTTTATAGCTTGGCGGAAGAAATTCTTTGTTGGCCACAGAGCACTATTTAACCATTCCTCTGATAAGTAATACTCCTACAATGATTTTGGGAATGGATGTCTCACATGGTTCTCCTGGTCGATCAGATATCCCATCTATTGCTGCGGTAATTTCCCATGTATTGTCTTTGGAACATATTTGACTAATCTGTTTGGCTCTTACTTATCATGTTGTTGGTTTTCTTCAATATGTTGGAACCTTTAGGTTGTTGGCTCTCAAGATTGGCCACGAATTTCAAGGTATGGGGCATCTGTCAGAGCGCAATCACCTAAAGTGGAGATGGTTGAGGCTTTATACAAGCCTTTGGCTAATGGAAATGATGATGGTATCATAAGGTACATCAAGTTACTGGTCGAGTTATCTCCAAAGTCTTGATATCATTGACAGTAATTTGTATCATCAAGAACAATATCAAAATAGTTTCCTTTTCCTGCTTTTAGTCATCTTAATATCTTTCAGAAAGGCAATAGTAATTTCTTTGATAAATAAACCTCAATACATTTTCTGTAAATTAGTGTTGCCATTGCACTATTGTGTATTGTTGGGTCATATATATTTGCTTTGATGCATAACTATACGAGATTACTTTTCTACTTATAGATTACTCTGTCTACCGAACATGAGATACCTACTTTTATGCATTTCATTTTATATACTTTGAATCTTCTAGATGTTTATTTGTCAATTTTGAAAACTCTGAAACTTACTCTCAAATCTCATCTGTGTTGATGTTATAAAAGATGGTCAAAGAACACTGATCCTTAAATATTTAGAGATATTAATTCCACTTTGCTGCTTCAAACAGAAATTTTCCTTGCATTGCAGGAAACTGTTACTGGACTTCTATGAAACGAGCTATAAACACAAACCAAGTCAGATTATTCTATTCAGGTATTACGACATTTGTTTGTAGATTTCAGTGAGTTTGGTTTGTTAATTATTCGGAAACATTTTGATTGTTTTAAATTAAATCTTTATTACCCAGAAATCATATTACTGGATAGCATTAAAAAATACCAGATATATAGCATATTTGAAAGCATTAAAGGTCAAGTTCAATTTACTGGAATAAATTTATTTCTTAATTGTAGTGCTCTCCATCTCCGTCGTTGTTTTGTTTTAGTGCTTGAGTAAATTGAGCTTCATGGTTCGACGTGGAGGAATTCATCGTAGTCATGTTTTGGTTTGAGGCAAAATCATATCCTTTTTACTGCAAGGAATTTTTTTTGGCCAGAATGTGGGAACACTGGGATGTAATTAGCCCTTATTCAGTTTAGTTTCAGAACAAAATATCAGTGCATCTATGATTTATGTTGTTGTAAATGTTGGGAGTATTTAAGTTCTATAGTAAAGGTGAAAAATTCTCATTACTTAGCTTTGTAGTATTTGCACCTGATGCAATACAAGTTTAAATTGATTAGGTTTTGGTACATTGTTGTAATTTTGTTTTGTTCGCATCATTGCATCAAAACATTTAGTTGATTCTATTTAGAGATATATGGATTTGCATTGGGTTTCTTTTTTCTTTTCTTATTTGGCACTGCTGAGGATTTTTTTTGTTTTCTTTACAATTCTTCTTAGGAATGGAGTGAGCGAATCACAGTTTAACCAGGTTTTGAACATCGAGCTGGATCAAATCATTAAGGTTTTTTGACAACTATGACTTTTTATTTAAGTTTTCGTATTTAATATTTCCCTAGTGAATATAGCTTTAGTCCTTGTGGAATTTTATTAAGATTACTAGTTTATTGCCCCCCATTCCACACCACATTGTCCTGTGGATTGTTGCAATTTAACTGTACTGTACATGATAATAAGCTAATAATTGAATAACAAACCCCTTCAAAAAGGCTATAAATAATGTTAAGCTGATGATAAATAATGTTTTGGAAGTTCCCAAGAACTTGAATGACATGTGCCTCATTCCTGCATGTGTCAATGTGTAAGATAACCTTAATTTCCTGCTGATGATGGTGCAAACTTTGTTCTTAATGATAACATTAAGATTGTTATCTTCTGTAATCACAGGCATACAAGCATTTAGGGGAGGGTGACATTCCCAAGTTCAAAGTGATTGTAGCTCAGAAGAATCATCACACAAAGCTTTTTCAAGCTGGTGGCCCCGAAAATGTTCCACCTGGTCTGCTACTTCCAGATATTTTATGTACTTTTTTTTTTGTATGAAGATATTTTATGTACTTGTGAGCTACTTGAGATTCATTCTTGACATGCTATTTCTCTGTCTCGCCCCCTCTCTCCAGGGACTGTCGTGGACACACAAATTGTGCACCCCAGGAAGTATGATTTCTACATGTGTGCTCAAGCAGGGATGATTGTAAGTAATTAGTTTCTTTGATTGGAGTAAATTAGCACATCCCAATTCTGTATACGAGAATCATAAAAAGTATCATGCAGGGGATCATAATATATTTTAGTGTGTTACCTCTACATTCACCAGGATTGTGTGCTTTGATATATATTTGTTGTCCCATATTGAATTCTTCTAAGGAAATTGATACGGTAGACACATGGAAACTTTATACCTGCTTGCCATATAGGTGTGATAGTGTTAAACACAAGGTGGAGGTTGAATTAGTGAGTCATGACTCACTGTGTCTATGTAATTTACCAATAAAAAGAAAAACAAAAAGGTAGTTTATGGGAATCCTGAGTCCTGACTGTTTAGGAATTTAGCGTCCGGATTTTCTCCTTTCTATGTCAGTTATATATTCGCTCATTCAAGCTTCCTATCATTCTTTTTTACCATTCCATTTATGATAATAGGGAACTTCTAGGCCAGCGCACTATCATGTCTTGGTTGATGAAATTGGTTTCTCTCCTGATGAGTTGCAAAATCTGATCCATTCACTATCATATGTGTAAGCTTTCACAAGCTCCAATGGCTTTTCATGTGTTTATTGCAATAACCTTTCAATTGAAGTTACTATACACTTTTGACTTCTTATTTCAGGTACCAAAGGAGTACAACTGCAATTTCAATTGGTAATTTCATCACATATATGCTTCTCGAATTATTTATCTTTCACCAAGGATATACACAATTTACTTTAGTGGCTGTTTTGCTGTTATTTCTCCATCTCACTGTCATTTTCATTCTCCAGTGGCACCGATATATTATGCCCACCTTGCAGCACATCAAATGGGACAGTTTATGAAGTTTGAAGATCTATCAGAAACCTCTTCGGGACGTGTCACTTCTGTAGGGAGTACCATTCCTGAGCTCCCTAGGTTGCACAAGAAAGTCAGGCATTCCATGTTCTTCTGTTGAGGCAGTGCTGACAAATTTTCATAAATATTGCTCATTTTATAAGATTTTTTTTGAAAAGATAGTCATAAATGTATACTCGTTGACAAGCAACCCCAGTTATCTTCAGGTGGGGTGGAGATATGTACACAGATGCAGAAGCGACCTTTTGGTTTAGTTCTGGACAACTTTAGATGCCTTATATATGAAATATGTACTATTTCTTGTCAGGATCGGAATTTCTTACAATTGTCTATCCCAATTACACTGCAATCAGCAGACAATTGAGAAAGGTCTTGCTTGGGCAGGTAGGCCTACCGGGACATTTTACAATTGCAATCACGCAGGTTGCAATCCAAACAACGAATTGCAGCTTTTTTTTTTTTTAGATGAAAAGGATTGGAGGGGGAGGCCAATTGTAGCTATTCTACCTGGGCATGACCATAGTAACTCTTAACCTGCGAGGCGCCGCTCAGGAAGGGCCTAGACGGTGGGAACCGCAGGCGCTTTCTCAAGACCGACTGAGCCATAGTTTAACACTCGCCCTACCAGAGCATCTATGAGATTTAAGGTGGTGAATACTAATAGGTTAAGGGATTCCTATTGCGGGAGTCGAACCCAAGTCCTAGTGCATGCCCAACCACTTAAAAATTTTCTTGAAACCATTGAACTACCACCCTTAATGGCAGCTATTCTTGATCCTTCTTGGCAAGGCCTTAGGGAATACTTGATTCGAACTTTGTAATTCTCTAATTCTGCATATCTTTACTGCTTTATCTTCGTTGCATTATCTTTTATTTTAAAGTTGAGTGTAAAATTTCATGGTTATGCATGCAAGAGGTATGGTCCGTATGGAACTTAATTTGCTATATGGTTTTTGCTTTACCTGTTCTAACCGTCTTAAGCATGACCATGTAAATTTATGAAAAACACACAACTATAATAGAAAAACTTTGATTTTTTTTTTTAAAAAAAAAGAAAATACAAACCAATATCTACGCCTGCTTTATTTGACCTATGGGTTCCAATAATTAATGTAGCTTTAACTTCCTTGACTAACTGTCAACTACCTATGCTTTTCTTTGTCATGGTCCTAATGCACTTTCTGAAACTTGCCTTGCCTTCTAATATTTTTTTAAAAGAACTGTTTAATCATCATAAAAGTTTAAGATAATAGGAGATAATGATTTAACATAACTTTAGAGAGATCATGAGTTTAAATCTTGAGCAGATTAAGNAAAAGAGCTTCTGCACCAAGGATAAACAGGAAAGGAGATAAAGGGTCACCTTGCCGGAGTCCTCTTGAAGAGGAGAATTTCTCATGGGGAGAACCATCTAATAATATAGAAAATTGCACCGAAGATAAACACTGATGAATTAGATGAATCCAATGGGAATTAAATCCAAGAAGTTTAAAAATCCGTAAGAGAAACGGCCACTCCATTTGGTCAAAAGCTTTTTGCATATCCAACTTAACAGCCATGAAACCTCCATTTTCCCGCTTCTTCTTTAAAGTATGAAAGATCTCATGAGTCATAATTGCATTATCATGAATAGATCTGCCTTTGAGAAAAGCCGATTGATTTGGTGAGATAATGCTCTGCAAAAGAGGCTTGAGACGATTAAGTTAAAAGAGGTAATTAAATACAATTTTTGCTATCTATTTACTGTAGTACAATGTTCAATTATTTTATTATTTCTCTTTCATCTTCTCTCTCTCCATCTCTCTCTCCTTCTATTGCACACTCACCTCACACAACACGGAAATTTGAAGCAGCAAAAACACAACACGAGAAATTTGACAACATTTCGCCCAACCATGACGTAAATCATCCCAACAACTTTGAGCTTTACATCGTCAAAGATTAAACCAACCCCCAAAATTGATGCAAATCTCTACTCTCTCTCAGCTAAAAGAAATCCCAACACAACCACCAAGCCTATGCGCCCGTTTCTCTTATAGTAATCGCCAAACACGGCGATGCTTTCCCCGTATTCTCATTCATTTCCGCAACAATTAACAAACCCTGGAGAAACTCCCCAAAACCCAAAGCATCCTCAACCTCTCATAAACGCACACAAAAATCCACGAAACCCCCAAGTTTCTCACATCCCAACCCTGCATTGCTACGAAGAAAAATATTTACCAAAAACCAAATACATATCTCTCCTCTCTCTCTCTCTCTCTCCTCCTCTCTCTCTCTGAAGAAACAACGTCAAATTCCCAAATAAGACTCCGAAATCCAGAGCTTAACTAGCGAAAGCACAAATCCAAAAACAAGAAACTCCAGTTGTGTTTAGGAAAAGTGATGAGTGGATACTTGCTTTTCCGCCGTATCATTTCTAAGGGGTGATTACAAAAGCGAAGAAAATTAAGGGGGTTTAAGTAAAATTCCCTCACCCAAAAAAATTTTTTTTATAAAAAGGGTAATATCACCAAAAAGCTAGTCATATGAGACAGACGAGTTGGCATTCCTCTTTGTCAGCTCAATTCCTAATGCTTCACATGAAACAAAGAATTAATTATATGTCATTTGACCAGTTCTTTATGATTTGTGATGACCTCAAAAAGAAGCTGCTAGTTTTGACACCCCCTTCTTCTTTTTTATAAGTAACTTACCATGAAAATTAGAGACTTTATGTATAAAGAGATATAAATCAAGAAAGCAAGAAAATTTGTAAGTTTTCAGGAAAAAAAAAAAAAAGGAATACGGCCGAAAAGCAAGTATCCACTCATACAACGACCTTAGAAATTAAGACTTGAGATAAAGCACCATTAAATGTATGGTTATTTCTCTCTCCCCAAAAAGTCCATATAAGGCAAAGAGGAGTTCTTATTTGTTGGTTCAATTTCTAATTCTTCACAAAAATAAAGAATTAATTCTATGGAATCATTTTTCTTGGAATAACATCTTCCTAATGCTTACTTTTCAAATCTTTTTCATTTTTCACCGACTCCCTTGGCTCCAAAGATTGCAAATTCTTAACTCCCCATAACCATTAACAATAAAGTGAACATCAGAATATCCAATATGAATTGTAGGAACCAGGCAGCAATATCAAGTACATGGCCCCGCTGCCTGCAGATACTTAAGAAAACACCTTGCCTAAGCGATAACAACCTTTAGCTCCCATATGAATGAATGAGGGGTAAGAACCACTGGCAGGCATAGTTGCCAACTTATCAACTAAGTACAATATATTGTAAACATAACAGTTAATGATATGAAATATTGTTTGTGGCTAAAGAGATAAGCCATTAGTTGAATAAGAAATTATCTCATTGTATTTTATTATCTCATTAGTTGTTAAGTGTTAGTTCCGAATGGTTTAAAAATATATTACTCTGGTTTAAAAACATAAGAAATCAAGATAAAGCTTCATGATAATTAACAATTGTCCTCCATAACTAATCTAGTCATAGTTAATTCCTAATTGTTTCTATTGTATTAACTTGATGCAAGAAGTATAACAAGTACAAAAAGTAGCATCACTTCACAATTTATTAGCATATTACTTTTTCAGTTATAAGATTGAGGATAATATATTAGTCTTCTGCTATGTAATTTGACAAGTGAACAATTAGACTTCATCAACTTCTTATTCCCATCATGCTCCCCAAAGATTGAGTTGATCTAAGGTTAAGCACAGTCCAATAAATAGACTTCTGAAAAATTGGAGTACATAATGTCAAGCAAAGTAAGTTCATCGATTGGACAGCCATAAGACCAAATGATTGAAATTACTTAATCCATGAGGGATACATAGAGTACTGCATATAAGCGAAAACACATTCGAAACATAATAATCAGAAACAAAAAACAAGCAAAAGGCCATGGAATGCGGCCATACCTCGGGCAGACCAACTCCATCCTTTTCCACCTCAACAAACTCGTGTAGGGAAAAACTTGAGTCGTGTCTTTGACCTACGTACTGAAAGAATTACTGCATCAATTGAGTTGTAGTAACATGCTTAATTAGCATCTCTCATGTTAATTTCACTGTTATTATATATATGACTTCATGTATAAAGGCCTTGGACTTAATTTAAATAAGAATTCTTTGAAACAGCAATAATGTTTACTTGCTTGGAATGTCATATCTATAATCCATAATCCATTAACCCCCCCCCCCCCAAAAAAAATAAAAATAAAAATAAAAATTAGT
The DNA here is from genome assembly GCA_900184695.1 of Betula pendula. NCBI lineage: Eukaryota > Viridiplantae > Streptophyta > Magnoliopsida > Fagales > Betulaceae > Betula > Betula pendula. The sequence continues at coordinate 160,870 of FXXK01000853.1, forward strand.
ATATGCTTTATTGCAATAATGCAGTGCTCTATTACTTTACAGACAAATTAAATAACACTTATAACCAGGGGGCTCGCATAAGTAAGATTTAGCCGGGCTACACACGCGCTTTCCCATATGAAAGGTGATAGAATTGTGGGTTCATTATAATATAATGGATAATTGACATTAATATATATTGAACTAGGATAGGATTAGGACGTGCTTAATTATAATACAAAGTTTATAGTTCTGCTAATACAAGGAGGATTGGAATTAGCGTCCTATAATTATAATTAGGATTTGTGGTGGTAATGGTATGTGAATCGCACAAACCTTAGCAATGGCTCCGTTATTAATGTCCCGGCGTCACCTCCCAGAAGAGCTGCTAGAGATCATCCTCAGGCAGCCGACAGATATTTACCGCTACCGCGACGTGTGTCGTTCATGGCGGTCCCTTGTCGACAAGCTGTTAGCATCATCACCTCCGCGCCTACTTTTCTACAAAGTGAAAAACTACAGTAGCAGTTGTTTGGATTCTATAGAATGCATACAGTTGTTCAATATCTTCACTGGCGACTCATTTGTGAAATTCCTCGGTTCAAGGCACGTGATAGGCCCAATCGCGTCCACTCCTGGCACGGTTGGCTGGTAATAAATTTTACCATAGCCGAGCCGTACCATATCTGCAAGAATCACGTTGATATCTGTCTCTATAACCCATTCTCAAGGGATCGGATTCGGCTCCCGACGGTCACACATGAGGGCTCTCAAGATATACGCAATTTCGTTTTATCGTCTGAATCGACAAACCCTAGATCAATTGCTTTAGCTATTGTCAGTGGGAACGATCTTCAAAAATTGATGTCTTGGAAACGAGGAGATGAGGAGTGGACAACCTTTGACTTTGATCACAAGAGTATGATTATTGTTGATATTATAGGCTACAAGGGTGGCTTCTGTGCAATTGACTGGCCGGATCTCAACCTTATACAATTTGAGTTCACTCCATTTCCTCGTACCCAGAAAAATCAGACTATGCATTCATCCACAAAAAGAAAAAGGAATAATTGGATGCCATATCAGGATCCATCTGACTATCTGGTGGAATCGCTGTCTGGATATCTGTGGATGGTTCATAAAGTTTCGATCTCGGAGTTTAAGGTTCACAAATTGGATTGGGAGAGGATGAAGTGGGATGAGATCACAAGCTTGGGTGATGAAGCAATTTTCTTGGCTCGTAATGAATCTGTGTGCAAACGAGCTGATCATCACTCTACCCAATTCAGACATAATTGCATCTATTTCACTTTCACGTGTGAGTTTTATTTTGACCGCAGAATCTCAGAACCACCAGTAGAGCATTTTGGGGTAGGTATACGATATGGGAAATAAGACTATAGATCGCTTCCCTCACTTTTTTCCGTCTCAGAATAGCCGACTACGCTACGGATGGTCCACAATGGAATTATAGTCTGCATTTATTTATTTTTTTTTTTAACATTGGTCCAGAAGAAAGTGCTAATAAATAACGCTTTAAAGAATATTATGCCGAAAGCACTGTTTTTTTTATTTTAATTTTTTCTTCTTAATTTCTATTTTGATTCAAAGCCTTTGATAAGTTTGATAAATATCTAGTCCTACGACTATACGAGATGTTGTATGAGTGCTTTTTTGTAAATGTGCAGGAGTTGTCGATCAGAGGTTTTCATTAAAGAACTGCATTTTACGTATTTGATAGTAAGCCGCTTTAGACGTTCCTGCATGTATTTCAACCTCTTGTATTCCAATTTTTCATTAGATATGTTTTTTTTTAATAAAAAAAAATTTTTTTTGCAAAAAAAAGTTAGATGTACGCCTTCAACTACCACCATCTAATTTGACAATATTCTCTCTTTTCAAATTTTTAATTGGAATAATATTCTCATGGCCATAAAAAAGATAAAAATTAGATAAATTGTGATTAATTATATATAATGAAATTGAAGTAGTATTTAGTTTTGATAATATTTAAATTAATTATTTAGTTAAGATTAAATAAATTGTTATTTAGTTTATTCAAAAATTAGTGGATAGTTAGTTAGAAAAAAAAAAAAAGAAGAAAAAATTAAGGTAAGATTCTAATAAAGAATAATTAAGTTTGTATTAGAAAAAACAAAATTAAAAAGTAGTGCCATTTTGTTAGCTTTCATTTCAAAGCTACATTAGCAAATGATAAAGTAATAAAAGCTCCCTCAAGCTTCTAATAAAAAATAAAAAATAACAAAAAAATTGATAAGTGAGAAACTTCGTAGCATTCAAAACTACAAGAAGCAAAAGTACATGAACCAACTAAAAGAACAATGTCAGCGGCTGTGTTTGTCAAATGTTTGGGCTTTTTTGTGTTTTAAATAATAATAAAAGTGAATTATGTGATTTAAAATCAAAAAAATATTGTAAATTTTTTTTATAAAAAAGTGAAAAATTTTAATTTTTAGTGAGTTTTTTATTTGAATAATAATAAAAAGTTATTGATGTGATATAAAAAGTGAAAAAAAAATTATTAAAAAGTTATTAATAGAATATTAAAAGTGAAGTTAGATTTTTAGGAAGAAAAAAGAAAAGAGAAAGATAAGCATTTAGCAAACATAGCCGCATCTGTATTTCTCTATGAAACTCACTCTGGTTCTTTTTTTGTTAACTTTACCCTCACTTTGCTTTCTTCTTCCCCTATACCTTCCCTTTGTTGGGTTTGAGTTTCCCTAAGTGGAGGATGGCATTTTATTAAGCCTACCCTTTAAGAAGCCCATAGGATTTGACTAATACTTCAAAAGAGTGAATCAGAAAAATTAGAAAAACAAAAAGAAGCTGGAGAGAGCAGCCGTGAGAGAGAGAAAACTGGTTCCAAAACCAGTTTCTGAAACTTCCGTCTAGACTTGATCAACAGCTCTGATCAAAGAGCGTTTGTGGTCCGATTGAGCTGAAAATTGGTAGTCATGTTCATGACACGTAAATCTTCATTGTGAACGGTGGAGATTGGATTCTGAGCATTTGACATTGGTTTTCTGAGCCCGGACAGTAGCCTCTGTTTTTTGGTGAGATCTCTCCTTACTTCTTGTAGAAGTTGATTTGTGCCAAGAAATTGTATTCCTTGAGATAGCTTCTGATTGTATGCCTCTAGTTGTGACTAGAGAAAATTGATGTATTCTCATTATTATTGATAGTGGAAGTGTTTGAATGGCCCGTGGTTTTTTCGTTCTTACACCGAGAAGGTTTTCCACATAAAATTGTGTGTCTTGTGCTTGTGGTGTTTGATTGTATATTTTCCTTATATGTATTGTTCTATTTTATAGTTTCCTAACAGATTCACACAAAGAGGGAGTTTTGTGTTGTTATTGTTTCTCCCAACACCCTCCTCTCCATGGACTCTCCTACTTCAGATCTTGAAAGCTCTGATTGCCCAAACTGAAGCTTTGGGCTGGGATGATCCTGATTCTCTCCTTGAATCCATCTCCCTGAATAACCCTAAACTCTCAACTTTGGGACTCATAGGGCAACTTATAGGCACCAAACCCCTTGCTCTTTCTGTGATTCGTCAAACCACCACAAAAGCTTGGTTTTTCGCCATCCCCTTCAGCATGGAAGAAATAGCTCCTTACTGCTATCTTTTTGCTTTCAAAAAACAACATGTGCACGTGGATTGTATCCTTTCTCAAACTCCATGGAATATTAGAGGCTGTCTTCTTGCCCTCAAACGTTGGTCTCCCATCCTAGCCCTGAAAGAGATTGAAACGCAATCCTGCACCTTTTGGGCCCAAATCCATGGTTTACCTCTCATAGGTATGACCATTAAAACTGCTATTCGGATTGGTAAGGGTCTGGGAAATCTCTTGGAAGTAGAGGATTTTGCTACTACTGGTCTCATCTGCAATGGCTTCCTCTATATACGAGTTGAAATTGATATCAAGAAGCCACTGAAACCTAGTTTTAATCTTAATCAACGGGGTCTTCCTCCAGCTCGTGTCCAATTCAAGTATGACCGCCTTGCCAACTATTGTAACAACAGTGGGTTGATAAACCATGTACGAAGTTTTTGTACTCAAGAATTTAGCTAATTTGTAGTTAAATTCATGGTTAGCCTCTCAGTCTTAATTATCCGATTAAGACTCAGAGATATCTATATTCTACTTATGAAGAGAGAATATATAAAACACTAACTTGATGATCACCTTATACACACAGGATTTAACCATTAAAAAGAGGTTAATCCTGATCATAATGTCCATAGAGTATTCAAACAATTAACTAGTAACTGTCTAAATTTTCTATTTAACTATTTATTAAAGTAAACAACGGAATAGTTAATCTGAATATATATATAAGAAATAAACAATTCTAATACCAATAAATATGGACATAGAGCTTTATATCTAAAAGATCAAACCTAATTATAACAACTGCTGTCTTGATACCAAAGTCTTAGTGCAAGTCCCAACTGATCAAAAACGTGGGGATTTGCAAAATACCGAAATATTTTATAGGAAGGAAATAACTGAGTAAGTCGGCTGACTTAGTAAGCAAGCTGTTTTGGAAGATGTGGAAATTACCGAATGTATCGGATAATCGGACAAACCGGAAAACAGGAAAACCGGGAATAACTGCAACTAGATAACCGGATAACCGGTTAGGCCAGTTGCGGTTGCGGTTATTAATTTAAAAAAAACCAGTTATTAACCGGATAACCAGATAACCGGTTTTTATATATACTTAGTAATTTTATATATATTACTATGTATATAAAATTTATTAATTTTAGCAAGTAATATACTTTTTTTTTTTCTTTTTTTTTCTTCTTTTTCTTCCCTCTCTCTCTCAATAAGAAGGCTCCCTGCTGCCATGGAGGCTTAACTCCCTGAGCAGGGAGCTTGAACTTCCCTGAGCAGGAGCAAGCATGGGGAGCAGGGAGCCTTAGGGATGCTTCCTGCTCTCGGGGAGAAGAGAGAAGAAAAGAAAAAAAAAAAAAAAGAAGAAAAAAACGAAAATATATATATATATAGTATATATATGAACTTGTCCCGTTGTCCCACATTGTATATGAATAAACTTTTTTTCTGTCCTATTTCAAATAATTTTTTAATGAGAATGATTAAAAATAATTTTTTTTTTTTGTCATCCATAACATTAAAACCGGTTACTTGGTTAATAACCGGTATTGAACTGGTTATTAGTAACCGCAACCGGGACCCCGGTTGCGGTTGCGGTTTTTATTAAATCAAATAACCGGGCGACTCCGTTGCAGTTGCGGTTTATTACCCAATAACCGCAACTGCAACCAGTTGTACACCCCTTAAAACCTACATTTTTTTTTTTTTTTTCTAATTAAATGGGGTAGGAGGGGCAACCAATAATGGCTATTCTATCTAAACGTGACCGTAAAAATAGTTGTCTACTTGGAATTGGCCAGAGGGGCCTAAACGGTGGGCATCGCACACGGCTCCTCGCATATAATTTTGAAACAATATTTAAATAGTTTTATTTTTTCAGTATTTCTCTTATTATTTTATTTAAAGAATATCTTAAATGTTAAAAAAATAAAAAATAAAAAAATTGGAAAACTTTATTGCGGCTTAAGAGGGACTTAAGCCCGTTAGAACTTCTAGAACAAAAGAAAACAAAAAAGCCCGTCAGAAGTTCTGCTTCTGCACCTGTGAGTCCTGCATCTAGGCAATCCTGTGAAGGGTCTGGCTCTAGACCTCCCCTTTCACATAAATTTGAATAGCCTAATAAAACCTGCATTATTGAACCACCGACGGGGCAAAGCTTCTGGTCTTTGTTTAAGGTTATAATAAGCAAAAATCTCTAAAAGTTTCCCAATAAATTCCTGGTGGTGGATAGGAAAAGGACCCTCCTATGTCCCTATGGCATCATCGTAATTTTTAAAAATACGAACTAAAAAAATAGACTAAATTAATTGGAAAAAGTTCACATACCCCCCTCAAACTACCACCTAATTGACAATGTCCCCTCCAATGGCAACAAAAAGACAAAAATAACCCTACAGATTTTTCAATAAGACCAAATACCTTTTTAATTTTATTTTTTAAAAAGTAATTTTTTAAAACGAAATGTTTTAATTTTTTTTAAAATTTTGAATTTGACTAATTGGTTGGAGTGTTTTTTTTTTAATTTTTTTTTTTATATGAAAAAAAAATTGTAGTTTTTTTTTTTTAGTTTTAGTTTTTTCTAACCCTTATGAATTTGAAAATAATAATAATAATATTTTTTAAAAAAAAATAATTATAATTTTTTAAACAAAAATGTTTATAAATTTTTTTTTATTCTTGACATTTGTCCAATTCGATTTGTTTATTTTTTTTTTTTTAAAAAAAATAATAATAATTAATTTTTTTTGGTTTTTATTTTTTATTTTTTATTTTTAGCCTTTAGTCTTTTTCTAGCCCTTATGAAAATGTAGTGTTTTTTTTAATTTTTAGTTTAGTTTTTTTAAAAGAAATTTTTTTTTTTATTTTATTAAGGTATTTCGTCTTAGGGGGGATTTGTCATTTGTTTGGTAGTTTGGGGGAGACATTGTCACATTTGAAAGTTTGGGGAGGACATTGTCAATTAGGTGGTAGTTTTGAGGGGGTATGTGGACTTTTCCCAAATTAACTTAATTAATTAACCACCGATTCGAGGCAAAGCTTCTGGTCTTTGATATTTGCCAAATGTACTTTAAATGTGATATGATAGAAGCATTTGTTTTTAATTTTTTTTTTTTTATGAGTGATAGAAGCCTGGTTTAATAATATGAGAAAGTCTACATATTTTCTTTAATTCTACCTTAATTAATAATTTTTTTAAATTTTTAATTTTGATTAATGTCTCATCTAAACTAGCAAATAATTGTCAATATTCCCAAGGATGAAAATACTTTTAATAAATAAAATAAAATTAAAAAATATATATATATATAAAAATAATTAATTTAATTCTTTTTTTTTTAAAAAAAAAAACACTACCACCCAATTGGCAAATAAAGTTAAAAAAATAATAATAAAAGATTTTCATTTTTTTTAAAAAAAAAAGATTTAATTTTTTCCCAATTTATAAGGTATTTTTGTTTATTGAAAAATTTGTAGGGTCATTTTGTCTTTTTGCTGGTCTTGGAGGGACATTGACCAATTGTATTGGTAGTTTGAAGAGGAACATTATCACAATTGATAGTTTGAGAACATTATCAATTAGATAGTAGTTTGAGTGTGAACTTTTCTTTTCCTTAATAATAAGAAAACATGTTCATTGAAAGGGAAAGTATTGTCCCATTACATCATCTTACCCTCTAAAAAGAAAAGAATACATAAATGATAAGAACCTTTTTTTATTTTTTTTGGAAGTATAAAGAAAGAATTTAAGAGACAAAATTGTAGGATTAAACCACCGAACCGCCATCTCACTTTAGACCCGGAATATTTTATATTCCATTTGAATAATGTTTTTTATTTGAAAAAGCTTCCTCCATATGACCATAAATGTGAATGTAATTTTTAAGTGTTTTGTATTTTGGTTGTTTCTCTACCGTATGCTTTTAAGTACACGGGACTATATTTAGTACCCCTTCTATTTCACTCTCATTCTTCAATTGGCAACTACTAATGGTAGCATACTGTCACAATCACACCTCTTTGACATTTTTTTTTTTTTTTTTGAAATAATTTTCCACTTACCCTTTTATAATGTCGACAACTCTTTGCTAATCTGGTCTCCCGCCCCCAAAAAGTTCGAAATTCTTTCATTTAGTTATCCAAATTTGAATTTTTTGGCAATGTCCTCATTCCATTAAGGGATTATTCTGTCATTAAGAATCCTTAAATTAAGGTGTGTTAAATTACCTAATTACCCTTAATTTTTTTTTTAATTTTTCATTTTTTTAAGTGACCTACGACAAGGACCCACGGTAGGGTCTTGTTTGTGACCTCGCCGTGTACGCCCCAGAAACTTAACTAATTTGTAGTTAAATTCATGTTTCGCCTCTCAGTCTTAATTATCCGATTAAGACTCAGGAATGATCTAATATTTACTTAATGTAAGGAGAAGATATGTAAAACACTACTTGTGACCAACCTTATACACACAGGTACTTAACCTTGAAAAGAGGTAATACTCTGAGTCATAATGTCCATAGAGCATTCAAACAATTAACTAGTAACTGTCGTAAATTTCCTATTTAACCTTTATGAGGAGTTAAATAGCATTTAAAAAAATAAAATTTGGGGAACATTTTTGGGCTTAGGGGGACTCAAGCCCTTTAGTAGTTCCGCAGCTACACCTGTGGGTCATGCATCTTAGGCTATCCTCTGCAGGTGAACTTCATACCCTCTCTTTTCTCATAAATTCGAATAGCATAATAATACAGGATCCTCCTCCTTCAAAACCTGCATTATTAAAAGTTGAATGTCATTTTCAAAATTCACGTATGTTTTTTTTTTCTTTTTTCTTTTTATTAATTAAAATGGGTAGGAGGGGCAACAAACAAAGGCTACTCTACCTAGGCATGACCACAGAATAGCTGCTCACTGGTAATTGATCAAAGGGGGCCTAGATAGTAAGAACCGCAGACGCTCCTATCATATAATTTTGAAAAAAAATTTAAATGGTTTCTCTTTCCTTTCTATTTTCTCTATCATTTAATTTAAAGAATATTTAAATAATATTGAGAAATGATAAGGAAAGCTATTGTGTAATTTATTTAATTGTATAGTTTATTTAAATAGGGAAGCAAAAAATAGTTTGGTTATATATATATATATATAAAACCTAAGAAAAGCTGTGCTAGTGCTCTAAATAAGGATTACATAACCCACCCTAGGAGTTTAGATGTGGGGGGACGAAATTAAAGAATAAAAAATTTAAACAAGCTAAAATTTTTATTTTTAAAAGTAAATTATTGGAGTATTTTTTTAAAAAAAAAAAATTGGGGAACATTTTTGGGCTTCGGGGGACTGAAGCCCCTTAGTAGTTTTGTACCAGCACCTGCGGGTCCGGCATCTTAGGCTATCCTGTGCAGGTGCGCTCTAGACCCTCGCTTTTCACTTAAATTCGAATAGCCTAGTAATAGAGGATTTTTTCTCCAACGAAACCTACTAGGAGTGTACAAGCGGGGCGGTTATTAACCGCTTATAACCGGATAACCNTTTCTCTTTCCTCCCTATTTTCTCTATCATTTAATTTAAAAAATATTTAAATAATATTGAGAAATGATAAGGAAAACTATTGTGTAATTTATTTAATTGTATAGTTTATTTAAATAGGGAAGCAAAAAATAGTTTGGTTCTATATATATATATATAATTTAAAAAAAAAAAAACTAAGAAAAGCTGTGCTAGTGCTCTAAATAAGGATTACATAACCCACCCTAGGAGTTTAGATGTGGGGGGACGAAATTAAAGAATAAAAATTTAAACAAGCTAAAATTTTTATTTTAATCAAACTCCTGAAGCTCTTGTTGCTTAACTCTGAGTGTCTTGCACTCCATTTCTCCTGATTTTTCTTGTGGTCTCCATGGATTCCTCAGAAATTGACTCTCTAATAGCCCAAACAGATGCCCTATCTTGGGATAATCCAAACACAAATCTTGAAACCCTTCCAATTTCCTCTGTTGGGTCTGGTAGTCTTCCGCTGATGGGTCATCTGATTTCTCAAAAAACTCAGAACAATCAGTATGTGAATTCTGCTCTTATGAAAGCTTGGGATTTTGCTATCCCTTTCTCCTTTGCAGTGATCGGTCCAAATAAATTTCTATTCAAGTTCTCTAAGCAAGAGCATATTTCGAAAATTCTAAAGCTTGCTACTTGGAATATCAATGGTTCTTTGCTGGTATTACAAAAGTGGTCCCCTCTGGATACTATGGGTGAAATCATGCTTTTCAAAACTCCATTTTGGGTCCAGATTCATGGATTGCCTCTGGTAAATATGACTTTACGCAATGCGATAGCCATTGGTAAAGGAATGGGTACCCTTCTCACTGTTGATGGTTTTGGTGATAAAGATGTAACTTTTCAAAGTTATCTGCGTTTGTTGGTGGAACTGGATGTTCGACTACCTCTGAAGCCTGGGTTTCCTTTTCTTCGTGAAGGTAGAGATCCTGTGGTGGTCTTTTTCAAGTATGAAAGATTGGGGGATTATTGCACTGAGTGTGGTCTTATAGGTCACCGTGCTTTTGGTTGCCGATCACCTCTGGAACTCAAGCATCCAGAGCTGTATAAATTTTCTCTCAAGGTAACAGTATTCTCGAATCTTTTGCCTCCTTCTTCGGAGGAATTGGTCTCTTCCTTTGGATTTTCAGCTCCCACCATTCGAGCATCCCCTGCTCCCTCCCATGAAGATGAGTCCACTCTCTCCCGAGTTGCTGAGCTCACTCTCCAGTCAGCATGCGTCACCCCTAGTACTTCTCTGGCCATTATTCCCAATATCAACCCCAAAGTCATCCCCCAGCCCACATTCCAATGCTCTCCCTCAACCTTCCTGCTCATCTATCTCACCACTGATTCTGCATTTTTCTTCTCCTTTTGAGAAGATCTCTGCAGGAAAGGATATTTCATTAAATGAGCCTGACCTTAACCATACTTTTATCCACCCTATCCCTGTCTCCAAAGACAAAAACAACCCTAGCGTTACTCCTTCAACCCCGCATCCAAATATTCCATTGGGTAATCCTGTTGGGCCTCTGCTTATTGGGCCACCAACTGTCTTTACTAATGTGTCTGCCAGCCCATCAAATGACACTATCAGCCCCTTATCTTTTGATCCTCAATTCAAAGCCCTCCCCCTCTCCAATCTTCCCGCCCCTCAACGTAAGCCTCCTTTTGCCTCAAAGAAGAAAATTAGACATTCCCCCTACTCCACCCAATATCCCAAAAAATATGTCCATACTCAATCCATTTCATCCCCAGTCTTAGATCCTCTATTACCTAATCCTACTCTATCAAAGAAGAGAGCTACTTCTTCTGTTCTAAAATTTTCTTCTAAGAAAGGAACGGGTAGTTTACCTCAGGATATGGTTCTGGACTTCACCCCTCCTTTTCAACCAATGAGCAATTCTGTGGCTCTCCCGCCGAATAAGGCTCGGTTGAAATTTCCAGCCAGGTCTATTTTCAAGGCAGCTAGATTGAAAAAAAGGATCTCTATGTCTTCTCTATCTTCAGAGACTATCTCTCAGGAGGCGGGCAATGCCATGCCTCCCAAGGTACCATGAAGCTTCTATCATGGAATTGCAGGGGACTTTCTCGTCCCTCTGCAATTCGTAGTCTTCGGTTGCTAATTCGCAATGTTAGCCCCGAAGTCATATTTCTCTCTGAAACTAAAATTTCTCCTTCTCAAGTGATTTCTGTTCTGAATAGATTGGGTTTTTTTCTTATGACTCAAGTTGCTGCTTCTGGCTCCAGCGGTGGTCTTGTTTTAGCCTGGAGACCAGGGGTGGAATTAGAATGTTTTATACATTCAAAAAATAATATCTCTGCGTGGTGCTTCTCAGATCCTCCACATACTCCTTGGATTCTTTCTTGTATATATGGTCCACCTGTTAAGGAAGATAGAATGGCTTTTTGGGATTCTCTCTCTTCCGTTGTTGATCGTTTTGTGAGTCCTTGGCTTTGTATAGGAGATCTGAATTCTATTTTGGATCAATCCGAGAAGCTGGGTGGAAGGCCGGTTGCGAGTTCCTCCAATTGTCCCTTCAAACAGTTTATTGATCAGTTTGGTATGGTGGATTTGGGGTTTACAGGGAATCCATTCACCTGGTGTAATAATCGGCAAGGCACAAAAATTATTAAGGAACGATTGGATAGAGGTCTGGCATCTCTTCCATGGATCCCTCTTTTTCCAGATTACACTCTTTTACATATCCCTGCTTTTAACTCGGATCACAATCCGATTTTGCTCAATACGTCTGGTTCCCCTGATTTTCTTCAGAGGCCATTCAGATTTGAAGAATTTTGGACGAAAGACCCCTCTTGTGGTCAAGTCATTGAAGCTGCTTGGAATTTTGTTGTGGCTGGTAATCCTGCATATTGCCTGGTCCAAAAACTTAAGCACACTCAGGCAGCCTTAAAGCGTTGGAACTCTTTACACTTTGGAAATATTCAGAAAAGAATCAAAGCTTCTCTTCTAAAGATTGATCAGATTCAACAATCCATCCCTAGTAATTCCTCAGCTGCCCAAGAATTATTTTTAAAGACTGAACTTGAAAGTTTACTTGTTGCTGAGGAAACTCTTTGGCGATCAAAGTCTAGGGAATCCTGGTTGACGTGTCGAGATCTGAATACAAAATATTTTCATACCTCTACTCTCATCAGACGTCGATCAAATGCTGTGGATTTCTTGAAGCTTGGTAATGGTGATTGGGTTTCGGATAGAGCAACTATTGGAGGATCTTTTGTCTCTCATTTTACGAATATATATTCTTCTTCTCATCCTCCAATTGAAGATGAATTATTAGACCTATTCTCTCCCACCATCACGGATGCTGAAAATCTGGAATTATGTTCTATTCCTTCGGAACTGGAAATTTTTCATGCCCTCTCTAGTCTCGGGTCTACAAAAGCTCCAGGGCCCGATGGTTTCACGGCACTCTTTTACAAAAAATATTGGTCTTATGTGAAAGATGATGTGCTAAGGTGTGTTTGGAATTTTTTTGAAACTGATTTTCTGTTGAGGGAGCAGAACCACACGTTCATTTCTTTGGTTCCAAAACAAAATGGCTCTCACTCTGTTCAACAGTTTCGACCCATTAGTCTCTGTAACATTGTTTATAAGATTATTACAAAGATATTGGCAAATCGTTTGAAGGTTATTTTGCCCAAGATTATTTCTCCATTACAATCTGCATTTGTTCCCCATAGAAATATCCAAGATAATACCATTCTTGCCCATGAACTCTTGCATTCTTTTAAGAATAAAAAAGGCAAGGGTGGTTTTCTTTTCCTTCAAATGGACATGGAAAAGGCATTTGATAAAATGGAATGGTCCTTTTTGATAGCCATCATGGAGAAATTAGGTTTTCACTCTACTTGGTTAAATTGGATCCGCACCTGTATCTCCACATCTTCATTTTCCATTTTACTCAATGGGAGCTCTTTTGGAAGGTTTTCTCCTGATAGGGGATTACGACAGGGGGATCCTCTTTCCCCCTTTTTATTTATTCTTGGATTAGAGGTCTTTTCTCGTTTGATGTATAGAGAGGAAAGGGCAGGAAATATAAAGGGTATGAGAATAGCCCGAAACTGCCCTGCTTTGCATCATCTCCTCTTTGCAGATGATCTTCTGATTTTTGGGCGAGCTACTGTCACTGAAGCAACCTCTATAAAAACTTGTTTAGACAAATATTGCCTCTGGTCAGGACAATCGATAAATGCTTCAAAGTCTTCTATTAGATTCAGCAAGAATACAAATTCTGCTCTCTCTCATTACTTGGCTTCTATCTTGCCTTATCAGATAAATCCCTCAAAATCTGTGTATTTGGGGCTCCCTATTCTGATTGGGAGTTCAAAACTTGGAGCTTTTCATGAGATTCTAGATAAGGTCCAAAAGAAATTAGAGGGTTGGAGAGCAAAAATTCTATCTCAAGCAGGTAGACTGGTCCTTATAAAATCTGTAGCAGCTGCTCTACCTTCTTATGCTATGAGTTCTTTTCTTCTCCCAAAAGGTTTCTGTGCTAGACTGGATAGGATGTTTAAAGACTTTTGGTGGGGCTTTCCTTCCAATAAAGCTAGAAATCTTACTCTTAAGTCTTGGGATTCCTTGTGTATTCCGAAATCATTGGGAGGATTGGGTCTCAGGAAAATGTATGATGTAAATTTGTCTCTTTTGAGTAAACTTGGTTGGAAACTTCACACCAAAGCTGATTGTATGTGGGTGGCTCAATTACGAGGTAAATATCTTATCTCAGGTTCTTTCCTTTCTCCCCCTCCATCTTCTAATTCATCTTGGATATGGAAGGGTCTTCTTAATACTCGGCCAATTATTGCTCAAGGTTCATGCCACAGAGTGCATAAAAATTCTCAGAACTCAGTGTGGTTTTCTCCCTGGATCCCTACTATTCCATCTTTCATTCCTTCTCCTATCCATCCCAGTCAAACACCTCACCCATCTCTCTTGGTGAAAGATTTATTCCTATCGGATTCTTCATGGAATATAAATCTTCTTAACTCTTTGTTTGATAGTTTGAGTGTTCGAGAGATCCTAAAGATTAATATTTCTCAATTCCCTCTTCCTGAATTTATTTGGACTCCTTCAAATTCTGGTCTTTTCTCTTCTAGATCAGCTCATCAAATTATCAGAAATATTCGGCCTATCTCTCTACATTCTTCCCTGGGATTGAATCATTGGAAGCTTTTATGGAAGCTAAAATGAAATGATAGGTTGAAGCTTTTTTTGTGGAAGATTGCATGGGATATTATCCCCTCCAAGACTCGTCTCAGTGCCCTCTTTACTATCCCCTCTTCTGATTTGGTATGCCCTTTGTGCAAATTAGAAGAAGATTCACTGCCTCATCTATTTTTTAGATGCTTATATGCAAGGGTTGCTTGGAGATCTTCACTATGGCCATTGGATTCCTTAGCATGGTCTCATCTTTCTGTTGCAGATTGGGTAAAGGGAATCCTCTCGCCATCTCTCTATTTTGGTATTCCCCCATCTGATTCTCATTCTTTCCAGATATTTGCTGCTGTTTTGAGTGACTTGCTATGGCTTAGTAGGAATAAGGCCTTCCNCATTATGCAAATTAGAAGAAGATTCACTGCCCCATCTATTTTTTAGATGCTTATATGCAAGGATTGCTTGGAGATCTTCACTATGGCCATTGGATTCCTTAGCATGGTCTCATCTATCTGTTGCAGATTGGGTACAGGGAATCCTCTCGCCATCTCTCTATTTTGGTATTCCCCCATCTGATTCTCATTCTTTCCAGATATTTGCTGCTGTTTTGAGTGACTTGCTATGGTTTAGTAGGAATAAGGCCTTCCACGATGGTATCATTCCTGATCCAATATCTCTGGCTAATAGAATCAAGAAATCAGCACTGGAGCATATAGCAGCGTGGAATGTTAAGTTGAAACTTGACGTGGAAAAATGGTCTCCCCCAGTGGATGGTTCCTACAAAGTTAACTTTGATACAGCCATCAGAACAAATTTCTCGGCTCAATCTGCTGTGTGTAGGAATTCCAGAGGTAAAATCATCAAAGCAATCTCTCAAATTAATCCTCCTTGTGATCCTCTGTATGGAGAAGCTCTTTCAGCTAGGCTAGCTGCTTCTCTTGCTGCTTAATAGCTGATGCTATATCACTTATTCCGGTCTCTTCCTCGTGGGAGGCTAGAAAAATTAACAGAAGTGCTAACTTCTGCGCCCATCATGTGGCATATTGGGCCACGGCTAGAGGTCACTCTGGCTGCATTCCCACTTATTTTGCCCCCTCTTCCATCTATCCTATTTGTAGTGGGAAGGACCCCCTTTTATTGTCTAAATAGTAAGTTATCCTTACTCTGTAGCCACGTTCTATTTATGTGATGAAGTATTTACAAAAAAAAAAAAAAAAGAATTATTGGAGTATTTTTTTAAAAAAAAAATTGGGAACATTTTGGCTTCGGGGACTGAAGCCCTTAGTAGTTTTCGTACCAGCACCTGCGGTCCGCGCAATCTTAGGCTACCTGCTGCAAGGCGCCTCTAGACCCTCGCTTTTCACATAAATTCGAATAGCCTAGTAATGAGGATTTTCCCCAACAAATTAACCTACATTTTCTTTTTTTTTTTTTTTTCTTTTTAATTAAATGGGTAGGAGGGGCAACCATATAATGGCTATTCTATCTAAACGTGACCGTAAAAATAGTTGTCTACTTGGAATTGCCCAGAGAGGCCTAAACGGTGGGCATCGCACACGCTCCTCGCATATAATTTGAAACAATATTTAAATAGTTTCTATTTTTTCAGTATTTCTCTTATTATTAATTTAAAGAATTTTAATATAGTATAAAAAATAAAAAATAAAAAAATTGGAAAACTTTATGCGGCTTAAGAGGACTTAAGCCCGTTAGAACTTCTAGAACAAAAAAAACAAAAAAGCCCGTCAGAAGTTCTGCTTCTGCACCTGTGAGTCCTGCATCTAGGCAATCCTGCTGAAGGTGTGCTCTAGACCTCCCCTTTCACATAAATTTGAATAGCCTAATAAAACCTGCATTATTGACCACCGACGAGGCAAAGCTTCTGGTCTTTGTGAAGGTTATAATAAGCAAAAATCTCAAAAGTTTCCCAATAAATTTCCTGGTGGTGGATAGGAAAAGGACCCTCCTATGTTCCTATGGCATCATCGTAATTTTAAAAATACGAACTAAAGAACTAAATTAATAATTAATTAACCACCGACGGAGGCAAAGCTCTGGTTTGATAATTGCCAAAATGTACTTTAAATGTGATATGATAGAAGCATTTGTTTTTTAATTTTTTTTTTTTTATGAGTGATAGAAGCTTGGTTAATAATATGAGAAAGTCTATATATTTTCTTTAAATTATTACTTAATTAATAATATTTTTCAAAATTTTTAATTGTGATAATGTTTCATCTAAACTAGCAAATAATTGTCAATGTCCTCCAAGGATAAAAATACTTTTAATAAAATAAAATAAAAAATAAAAAATATATATAAAAAAAATAATTTTTTTTTAAAAAAAAAAACACTACCACCCAATTGGCCAAATTTAAAGTTAAAAAAATAATAATAAAGATTTTCATTTAAAAAAAAAATTAATTTTTTTTTTCCAATTTATAAAGGTATTTTTGTGTTATTGAAAAATTTGTAGGGTCATTTTGTCTTTTTGCTAGTCTTGGGGGGACATTGACAATTATTTGATAATTTGAAAAGGAACATTGTCACAATTGATAGTTTGAGAGACATTATCAATTAGGTAATAGTTTGATGTGGACTTTTCTTTTTCCTTAACAAAAAGAAAACATGTTCAAGGGAAAGTATTGTCCCATTACATCATCTACCCTCTAAAAAAGAAAAAGAATACATAAAGAAAGAACCTTTTTTTTTTTTTTTGGAAGTATAAAGAAAGAATTTAAGAGACAAAATTGTAGGATTAACCACCGACCGCCATCTCACTTTAGACCGGAATATTTTGATTCCATTTGATAATGTTTTTTATTTGAAAAAGCTTCCTCATATGACATAAATGTGAATTTAATTTTTAAGTGTTTTGTATTTTGATTATTAATGTTTTAAGTAATGCTATATAGTACACCTTCATTTCACCTCAGTTTCACTGGGTAAATGTAATACTATCCAATCAACCTTTGAATTTTTTTTTTTTTGAATAATTTCACTTACCCTTTTGAATTGTCACAACTTTTGCTATCCCCTGCCCCAAAGTTCAAAATCTTTCAATTTAATGTATTCAAGTTTGAATTTTTTACAATATCCTCCTTCCATTAAGATTTTCCGTTAAATCCTAAATTTAGGGTGTTAAATTACCTAAATACCCTTAATTTTTTTTTTTTTAATTTTCATTTTTTTTAAGTGACCTACGACAAGACCCACGGTAGGGTCTGGTTGTGACCTCGCCGTGTAACGCCCCAGAAACTTAACTAACTTGTAGTTAAATTCATGGTTCGCCTCCCAGCCTTAATTATCGGATTAAGACTTAGGAATATCTTTATTTTTCTTATGAGGGGAGAATATGTATAACACTGGCTTGAGAATCACCTTATACACAAGATTATCCTTTGGAAAGAGAATAACTCTGAGTATAATATCCATAAAGCATTCAAAACAATTAACTGGTAACTGTCTAAATTTCTTATTTTAACCTTTATGAGAGTAAATAGCAAAATAGTTGATCTGAGTGCAAAATAAACAATTCTAACATCATTAAATAAAGGCACAAAGCCTTACATTTAAAAGATCAAACCTGATTACAGTAACTGCTGTCCTGATACCATAATCTTGATGCAGATCCCAACTAATTAATTCCCTGACATCTTGAAGAAGCATGTGCTTGGGGTCTATTTATGATGATGATACAATATACAAGGGATTATCATTGATCAATGCTTATGTGGGGTGTAATGTAGGGCACCAATTGATATCGATATTGATATTGGGGATACAAGTAGATTGGACATATAACGCTTAACAATATTAGTGTAGTAATAATTGAAAAAAAAAAAAAGAATAAATAACAATTTTCCATGGAATAGAAAACAGAAAAATGTTAATTAGTCCCACAAATCCATATAGAAGCAATTTCACATTTACAATTTACCGAGCTTCAACCTTAGTGATTGTCACCTCATTTACAGAATGAGGTCCTTCCTCTGCGCCTGAGTCCAAATCATTGGAAGGTCTTTTGAAAATGAAAGCAGGTTGTTTAGGAGAAGGAACAGTAGTTGCTTCACTAATAAGCATGAGAAGAACTACCGACATAGTTGGTCGATCCATTGCATCTTCTTGCACATATAGGAGCCCAATTTGAATGCATCTCAACGCTTCATGGGAAACATATAACTCAATATCTATGGATGAATCAACTATGTCCAGGACTCTATCTTCCCTCCATAGTTCCCAGACCTGTGTGGTTCGATCATATATATCATTAACTGTAAAAGGGTGTATTTATAAAATGCAAATGGTAACGAATATTGTAGTTTTTTGTTACTTACATGCCCGATCAAAGTCCTGGAAGGATGCTCCTTATAAGAATAGTTAGGCTCCGTTTGTTTCGACATAAAAATAATTTTCAAAAATTATTTTTCGTGTTTTCTAATGTTTGGTGGGGCATAAAATAATAGTCAACAGCAACCATTTTCAGTTTGACCAAAAAATCTTCTTCAATTTTCGTAAATAGTTTTCCTTTTTTTAAAACCGAAAACCATTTTTCGAGTTTGAGCGTCACATTCTCAAATTGTTGGACCACAGCCAAAACACCACAAGACCCCGCCAGAACCTGGTTGGGACCTGCTTGGGACATCACCAGGACTCAGTTGGAACCCGCCAAGGACATTGTCGGGACTCGGTTGAGACATCGTTGGGACTCGTCCGAGACATCGCCGAGACTCGTCCGAGACATCACCAGGACTCGTCCAAGACATCGTCAGGACTTGCCGGAAACATTTTCGGGATCCACCCGGGACATCGTCAGGACTCAATTGGGACATCGTTGGGACTTGCCTGGGACATCGTTGGGACTTGCCTGGGACATTGTAGGGACTCGCCGAGGACATTTTCGGTACTCGGTCGGGACATCACTAGGACCCGCCTGGGACACCGTCGGGACTCACCTAATAGAGACATCGCTGAGACCTACTCAGGACATCGTCAGAACCCGACCAGGACATCGCTGGGACCCGCCTAAAACATTGTCGGGACCCGGTTGGGACATCTCCAGGAACTGCCAGGACATTGTTGGGACCCGACTGGGACATCACCAGGACCCAGGCGGCACCCACCTAGGACATTTTTGGGCCAACTCGGACATTTTCAGGACCCGCCAGGGACATTGTCGGGAGCCGACCAAGACATCGCCGAGACCCAGTCGGGACACCGCCTTGACCCGACCAAGACTTGGTCGAGACTCCGTCGGGACCTCGCCTAGACCCAGTCGGGACCCCACTGGAACCGGGTTGCCAGCCGAGATTTTATTAATATAATATATTAATATTTTTAAGTTGTGAATAAAAAATAATTTTTATAGGTTAATATGATTGATTGAAAATATAAAAAAAATATTTGTTATTTTCCAGACGCGCCAAACACCGAAAAATATTTTCGGCAGAAAACATTTTCCTGAAAAATCCGACGGAAATAATTTTACGCCCAAACAAACGGAGCATTATTCTTCTTGCCACTTACAATCTCCAATAATATGACACTGAAACTAAAAACATCTGATTTTGTTGAGAATTCCCCAAATGTTGCATATTTTGGTAACATATAACCACTGCATGTAAAACAATATCAAGTAATCTTAAAATCAATGCATGGGATGGAACAAAATCAACGGCAATCTTAAAGTCTGCACATGTGTACTCACTAGGTTCCAACAATTCTAGTTGTCTTGTCTCCAAATTGCAATTTCCATTTGGTTGTTTTGCATTTGGAACTAAAAGCGTGTTCAAGACGCCATGTTTAGTTTAAGGGGAAAATGTACTTTACCCCCCCAAAGTTTGGGCTGTTTTTTAATGTTACCTCT
Source organism: Betula pendula (assembly GCA_900184695.1). NCBI lineage: Eukaryota > Viridiplantae > Streptophyta > Magnoliopsida > Fagales > Betulaceae > Betula > Betula pendula. The sequence continues at coordinate 181,064 of FXXK01000853.1, forward strand.
AATGTTTAAAAAACTTGCAATGTACTCTGTGAAGTNCTGGTAACATATAACCACTGCATGTAAAACAATATCAAGTAATCTTAAAATCAATGCATGGGATGGAACAAAATCAACGGCAATCTTAAAGTCTACACATGTGTACTCACTAGGTTCCAACAATTCTGGTTGTCTTGTCTCCAATTTGGTCTGCCTTGAATATGCGAGCCATGCCGAAATCTAAAATTTTGGGGTGCATCTCAACATCTAATAGAATATTGCTTGGTTTAAGGTCCCTGTGGATAGTTTTTAATCTCAAGTCTTGATGAAGATACAAAATCCCACAAGCAATCTCAATGATGATTTCAAAGTGTTTCCTCCAACTCAGGGATGAACTTCTTGTATGATCTGAAACGGAATTTTGCTCCAATGTACTTAGAATGTGATTTAAATAGTGTTGAAAAATGCAGTTTGATGTAATAAATCAGCAAACATACCAAAGATAAAGAAGTCCAAGCTTTTGTTGGGCATGTACTCATAAATCAGCATCTTTTCTTCCCCCTCAATACAACAACCTAAACAAATTTACAGAGGGATTTTTTAATTTTTAATTTTTTTTTAAAATTTTTTAGGTGGTTGGGCTATTCCTCTTTGTCTAGACTTCATTGATTTTCTTTGAGATTTGATTTTTTTTTTTTTGCTGGACAAGATTGAGAGAGATTTGACACAATTTGGGTGTACTTAACTTTTTTTTAATAAAATGTTTTGGTTGTTTTGCATTTAGAACTAAAAGCGTGTTCAAGACGCCATGTTTAGTTTAAGGGGAAAATGTACTTTACCCCCCAAAGTTTGGGCTATTTTTTAATGTTGCCTCTAATGTTTAAAAATTTGCAATGTACTCTATCGAAGTATAAAAAAATTTGCAATTTGATCAATCTGTTAGTCCCTTCCGTCTAACCTAATGGAAATTGCAATTTTTCCTATTTACTTCTCCAATTTACGCTCAACTCAATTCTTTATTTTCTAAAATATCTTTTTTAAAAAAAGAATGGAATATAAATGGGGGTGATGAGCCACCCCCAAGGGTCCAAATGGGGGTGGCTGAAACCACCCCCAAACCCTCTAGGGTGGCAAATCCATCTCCAAATTGCCCATGGGGGTAGCCATTTTAAAAATAAAAATAAAAATTAAAAAATAAATAATAAATAATAAATAATATTTTGAAAAATAAAGAGTTTAATTGGGGGTAATTTGGGGAAGTAAATAGTAAAAATGACAATTTCTGCTTGGTTAGATGAAATGGACTAACAGATTGGTCGAATTACAAGTTTTTTAAACTTCGATGGGATACATTGTAAATTTTTAAATATTGGAGACAACATTGAAAAACAGCCCAAACTTTGGGAGGAAAAGTGTATTTTTCCCTTAGTTTAAAAATTAAAGAATATGATATAAGAGTAGAAAACCATCTTTTTTCGAAGGTAGTAGAAAGTAATCTAACATAAAAAGTATAAACCTGTCGTAGGAGTTGTTAGAGTAGTAGAAAACAGTAAAATTTGATAGTAGAAACCAGTCCTAGGAGTTGCCAAAGTATTAGAAGTAGTATTTTGTGAGTATTTTAAAAAAATTTGGGGGTGCCATGGACCCCCAAAGCCAAACGTAGCTCCGCCCATTCACAAGTTTGCTCGACCAAAGGTAGAGTGAAATCCATCAAGTGAACTCTCTATTTTTCTCCCGTAGCACCTCGCTCGAGCAACCATGGATATCAAGCAAGACTCGGAGCGAAAAACTTATTGCGATTTCGTTAGAAAGAAAGAGTCGAGCAAACTCTTGGGTACTTGTAGAATTGCAAGTACCCTCTCTTGAAGCGTTGTTTCTCCTCTCAAACCTCTCCATGAAGCCGTGGGCAATTTGCACCACCCAATTTCCATATCCTTTAATTTTCTTCCGGAAAAATAACCATATCCTTCCGGGACGATGTATTTATATTCTCAAGGATAGAACTTAGAAGCACTTTTTTACTCAACATTTATAATTTTACAAACCAACTAAAATTTTCAAATCTGAAGATCAAATAGTTCGACTGATGAGAGCAGACCGCAACAAGTGTTCAACGAGCTTCAGGCATAGTGATGGTCATCTCATTTAGAGAAGCAGGGGTTCCTTTAGAACCTGAGGAATCTTGACCAGAATTTATGGGTCTGTTGATATATGCTGGCTTGTTAGGAGATGGAACAGTTGCTTCATTTCCAAGCATGAAGACAATTTCAAGCATGGTTTGCCGATCTGTGGCTTGTTCTTGCACACATAAAAGCCCAATTTGAATACATCTCAAAACTTCTTGAGTAGGATATTCCTAACCCAATAATGAATCCATTATATCCATGGCTTTTCCTTTCATCCATAAGTCCCACACCTGCAAAAATTGAGTAATTACCACTTGGGGTGAAGTTCATGACTCAATCGTAATGAATTAAGTGTGATAACATATTTTGCTTACATGTCCAATCAAATTTAGGTTGGGACTTCCAATGTGATGATAATTGTTTCTCTTGCCACTGATTATCTCTTGTGTCAAGACGCCATAGCTGAAGACATTTGATTTTATAAAATATAACCCTTCCATTGCATACTCTAGAGACATGTATCTACTGCAATTGCACCAACAAAAAAAAAATGATGCTTGTGTAAGTTTTGCTTTTAGAGAGAGAGAGAGAGAGAAAGAGAGAGAGACATATTATGTGCGAACAACTTTTCTTGTATTTGCTTCAATTTGATCATCGCCAACATTCTAGCCAACCCAAAATATGAAATTTTTGGATTCATTGCCACGTCTAGTAGTACGTTACTTGCTTTTAGATATCTATGGATGATTTTTAGCCTTGAATCTTGGTGAAAATATAAGACTCCTCAAGCAATTCCAAAAATGATTTCAAATCGTTGTCTCCAATCTATCAATTTCCTTCTTATTTCGTTTGAACCAAAGCATGATACATAGTGAAAACAGTACTTACATGCTAAAATATCAAATTTTGCTCTCTGATTTTTTATAGTTGAAAATGAATGATGATTGAAGAGATTAATGCTTACTGAAGATGGAAAAGTCAAGGCTTTTGTTTGGTATGTATTCATAGATCAACATCTTCTCTTCTTTGTAAATGCAACAACCAAAAAGCCTCACAAGATTCTTATGCTGGAGTTTTGCTATCAGCTTAACTTCATTCTTAAATTCTTTTGTGCCCTGTTTTGAGCTTTTTGAGAGTGTTTTTACCATTATTTCCTATCCATTGGCTAGTTCACCCTGCAATTATAATGGGGACTTATACCAATTAACATATATTATCTAATTTTCTTTTCATTAATTATACATACTCTGCATGTAGCCATACATGCAAACCATTTGAATCCTTCCATCAAATATTGTAAGTTCTAGGTGCATGTTAAAGTATTAATTAGATGAATAAAATTAATTTTAATCTGCTTAAATTTTTATAAGTAGTGATTTAATACAAAGTATGCCGGTTATAACAAATTCAAATAAAATGACATTATGAGAGCTTCATCCCCATATTCGTGCAATTGTGATACTAGCATATCAAACTCAACCCTAACCTAGATATATAACTTGTAGCGAAATAGAAATGAGAAGTGTTTATTCTCATTATCTTGAACATCTCTTTTACAATCTTTATGGGTCTCCTAGATTCAATGGTGAATTTACATACCTTTTATATAAAGATGAACAAAAGATATGCAAGAGAATGAAAGCAAACCTTTCTTGATAGGAATAGTATTGGTAAATATTTACATTTAATATAAGTTGACAATGCTGAGATACTTTCATGTACAATGGTAAGAAACTTACCTTATAGACCGGGCCAAAACCACCTTGTCCAAGCCTTTTAGCTGGGGAGAAATTGTCTGTGGCAGCAATTATTGTGCTCAGATCGAAAAATTGTACATATGGTTTTCTAGCTTCCAGTTTCATCAAGCTTCGCAGAATCTTGAAAGGATGGTGAACTAGCAGTAACATCATTATAGAATGCGAGTCGTCTTTTGCTCCCTGTCATTATAGAAATTGTCATGCAAGCAAATGGTTACAATTTACAAATGATGGTTGTAAAAATTTTAAGCAATTATATATAAAGCCTACTCAATTGCGAGAAAATTCGGATTAAGAAAAAAAAAAAGGCTATCGTTCTTCTTTCCTTCTTTTTTTTTTTTTTTTTTTTGTCCTATTCAAATGGGGAAGAGCCAAAAGAAGATGGTATCTTTCCAACTATTAATGCATTACAAAGAGAAACAAATTACAAATGCTGGGAAGCACCAAAAAAGTTGTGACAAAATAAATTTTATGGAAATGAACCATAAATTTATGGTAATGCTTTTCTTGATGCTCATTTTTTACTAAGTTTGAGCACAAGAGTTCGCGCTCTAAAATTTAGTTCTTGATTTTGTGGCTTTGACTTGTGTAATCTTACAGTTCCGATTAATAATGAATACCACGATCGTCAAATCTTGTTCGTTATTTATCTATTTCCAACCAATTATTATAAATTTGTTCTAGATTCCTTAAACTTAATGAAAAGGTGTAAAATTTCCCAAGCAAATTCAGTAAATTAAATGCAACAAACGCATTGATTGTAACGTGTATATATATATTTATATATATATCTATAATATAATTTGTCATGCATAGGGGCGAGCCAGAAAATTATTATTGTAGGGTCCGAACTAAAATATAAAATACAATTTTAAAACAAAATGAAAGTAATTATCAACATAATATGTAATCACAAAAAATATATGTCAAATTGATATATTGCAACACAATTAAAACAAAAATGAAAATAATTTATCACACAATAATGTAATCACAAAAAAATTTGTCAAATTGATATATTAACATACGAAACATGTCGACTTCATACAAAAAGATTAAATATATAACGTGTCTAATATTGTAGATTTATGGTCCTTTAGAGAAGCAAAATCATCAAGTATCCGAACTGAATTGAAAAGTTCTTATAATTTTCCCTTTCAATAATAAAAACTAAATTATTGTGTAAAGAAATTTATCATAATTGTAGCGAAGATCTGTTTAAACAACTTTCATAGCAGAAAAAAAAAGTGGTAAAATGAACCATTTTTATTATCTTATTTTTCTTTACTTGTGTTTATTAGTTTACAAATATAGTATATATAATATATAAAATAAATTTGTCTTTTGGTTTTTTTTTTTTTTTGGAGAGCCTTGTTTATGTACATGTGTGTCTTTATTGTAGTATTGAACAAAAAAAAAAAAAATTGTTGTTTGTTATTTGTAAAGCAATCCGAATCAGATCCCTACAAGTCAGGTTTTTTTTAAAAAAAAAAAAAATTGCAGGTGACGTAGCCCATATTGTCTCCTATGACCGTCCGCCACTGCTCATGACTGAACAATACCCCACCGTGCAGCCTTGGGATTGAAAAAGAAAACAGCAGAAATTGCAAGAAATTTATCATCAATTGTATAGGAAGATCTTGCTTAAGCAATTTTATAGCAGAAAAAAAAAGTGTATAAAAGTGAACCATTTTTATTAATTCTTATTTTTTTTACTTGGTGTTGTATTAGTTTACAATAGTAATGTATATAAAATGATAAAATTGTCTTTGGTTTTTTTTTGTTTTTGAGAGCTTGTTCTGTACAAAGAACTGTACATGTGTGTCTTTATTGGTAGTATTGACCCAAAAAAAAAAAGGTTGTTTTGATTTGAGCAACCGAATCAGATCCCAACAAGTCAAGTTTTTTTTAAAAAAAAAAAAATGCAGGGGAGCGTGCCCATATTGTGCTCTGATGACCGTCCGCGACTGCCATGTACTAAACGTCCCACGTGCCAGCTTAGAGTGAAAAAAGAAAAAGCAAAAAAAAATTAAAAAGAAAAAATCAAGAATAGAGAATTTTGCTTGCCTTTTCTCTTCCTCTTTTATCAACAGCGGCAAAGAGGAGAAGAAATAAATGAGGTAACAAGTATGGCCACCACCACAATCGCCCAACCTCCTCTTGTTAGCAAAGAACCCCTCGATCTGCGCAAATAATCAATGCTGGTTAGATCCTGGTGATAGCAAATTAATATGCAAAAAAGTGGTAGTAGAAATCTTGTAAAATTTCGGTTAATTGACAGTTTGCTGGTAGCAAAAAAGGACCTTGAAGAACTCTGGCAATACTTGTTGAGGAGTCGCTGGGACAGTGTTGAAATGTTGTCCTGTGTACTGTATAAATGGTGTGCTGGCTTATTGATGATAAGGGGTTTCTCTGTTGCAACTGAGACTTGCTAGATTGAGTTCTGCATCAGTCTTCTGCTCTGAAGATCTGCTGGCTTGAGTTCTTCATCAGTCTTCTTGTGGTGTGAATTTGTTGGTTGTAAGAGTTTTGTAGTTGCTGGTGTTTCTAGTATGTTGCTTTTGTTAGGTTTTGTTTGATATCTTGTTATAGCTGAAGCTGTACGTCTGGTTTTCTGTAGTTAATTTGATATGGTACATTTGTATAGTTGGCTGTAATTGTATTGTGTTTAGTTGTTGTTGTTGGGGTCTGTATAGCTGATTGTAAGTGGATCTGGTTGTGTTGGAATGCAGGAGTGTTAGAAAAATAAACCGAAGTGATGCCTTTTCTTTGTTTTTTTAATTTTTAATTTTTTAAATAAAAAATAAAATAGGAGAAAGTTCACATACTCCCTTAAAGTACCACTCAATTGACAATAGGGCTGAAAAGGCGGAGCAGTTATAACCGTCCCGTCACCGCTAACCGCATAACCGCCATCAAGGCGAATGGAAAAAAACCTCTAACCGCATTAGGCAGGGCGGTTAGCGATTTTTTGAAAGGCGGTTATAACCGCTAACCGCCTTTTAATATATATATATATATATTAAACGACACGACGTCGTTTGGCTTGGGGCTGAATTTAATTAGCCCCAAGTCTTACACGTCATACATAATCGATGCAGCCCAGCCAGCCCTCATCTCTCATCTCTGTTCCCAAATCTAAAAACTCCCATTTGAACTTCTCAACTTCCCTCATCTTCGATTCTCTCCCTCACTCTCTCAACGGCCAATGCTCAGTGCGGCAGCGCAACCCAAAATCAGTGGATCAGTTCTCCTCTCATGCTGTCACGCGTGTTCTCAATTCTCTCTCTCACTCTCTCAACACCTAGCGCCGCAGCGGCGCAG
>FXXK01000853.1:191183-204896 GCA_900184695.1 Betula pendula
AAAAGGGATTGATTTACTTTGTTCTTTAAGAAAGAGAGAGTATATTATTCCTTGGATCGGGAGAGGAATTTGTAAGGGCTGAGCGAAGTTATTGAGGGTCTCCTGACCTATATGGGCCTATATTTAACATGTGCCTGTGTGAGTTGTCCCATCCTAATGGCTTAAGAGGTTTTATGGAATAGGTCGGTAACGAAACCTCAAATATTTTATTATTTTATTGTGTGTCAGGTGACTGCTTTGAGGGCTGGTTCAGTTCTGTTTGTTTTTAGAATTATTTTTAACTTTGATTGAGCAAGCGATATTTGGCATGAGGTATCAATACCATTATATATTATTTTTGCCGACTGACGTTTTCTAGTTGTATATTGGAGTATTTGTTCATTTGGTTTTTATTTTTATTGTTTATTTGTTATTTTATGAACTATTGGTGCTTTTGTGACGAAGAAATATTCGGCTCGTCATTTGCACTGATCCCGGCAGCTTGTGTCCTCTGTGGGTCATATTCTGCTAGTGCTCTATTGCAGTTGATAGTAAACATTTATGGAATGTGTGGAAGTAGAGTTAGTATAAGAGTAAGTCTGATTTTAAGGCTGTGATATCTCGGTCTTGCCGGGTCTGTCAAGAATGCTCCTCTTCGATAAATTCTTTAGTTTTGCCTTTGTTCGTTCTCTCATTGCGGTTTGATTTTTCGTGTTGTGTTTTTAGGTTGGGTCCCTATATTTGCTAGATGGATAGTCAGACTCGCCTACTTTCCGCGGCTATTGACTTGTTTGCTCCAGATGGTTTCTTTTCACATTAGTTCATCTCACACAGCACCTGACCAATCTATCTGCGACAGACTTCCTCTCTTACTGTCTTTCCATCTTAGCAGGACTATGGCTCTCAACTGAGGTTTCCGAACAGTTCACTGTGGTTTTGGCCGTGTCGAGGTCATCGGCTCGTTCAGGTGCGCGGTGGCGACATCATAACACCACCGGTTGTCATAGATCGTTGTCGTGTTGCCGTTGTTGGTAGGTTTGGTTTTTGAGTTTTTTTGTTTCTGTGTTTGTGTTTTTTGATTTACCGCAACCAAAGATGATACTTACAATCTCTGTCCTTTACAGTTTGGGGCTGTAATATGGTACGACGAGTGTGTTTATTGTTGTACGTATTATATTCACTCCAATTTTTTCATCTTCCGCCACTCTTTTTTCGATATATTGTTTACGGTGCGAAGGGATATTTTTTCTCCTGCCTGAATTAATCCCACTGAGTTATTTTAGTCTATATGAGAGACTGCTTCATACCGGGCATTTTTGGATGTCGACACGAATTGTAATTCGGTTTGGCGAACCCCATGCTTTACTAATATTTTTTTCTTTGTGTTCGGTGATATAAAGAAGTTTGGCTGCGACGTGTATGGAGTAGCAAAGAGTCGACGGATTCTTAAAAGACTGTTACACTTGGTTTTGCCTCTGTTTTGCAGCTGATTGCCACTTTTTTTTGTTTTTTTTTGTTTTGTTTTTTTTGGTTTTTTGATTGTTTTTGGATTGTGTTTGTTTGGGTATTTTTGTTTGGTTTTTGTGGTTGTTGGTTTTCCGTTGCCGTGGTACTGTTGACTTGTATTTGTCTTGAATTTTTTTGTGCGTAATGTTATTCGCGAACCCACCATGTAGGTAATATAACTTCCAATGGTGCTGTTTGGTGGAAAACAATGTGCTGTTGGGTTCTGCAATACAAGTTTGGATTATTTACATGTGGGGAAGATTTGTTATTCTTGTTACCCCTACAAAAATGGTTTTTCCATAAGGTAACAAATTAAATTTAAACTCGTTTGTTTTGTTGCTTGCATTGTCCTTCCTCTCCTCCCTCCAGGTAGTGGGTAAAAGAGTTTGTTGGATCCGCCTTACGTTTTTCACTTCTGCTCCACGTGGAGCTAGTAATCTGAGCCAATTTGGGTTGTTTTTTTCCATAACGTTTGTGATTCTTTAAGACGATAGTTCGAACTTATTCTTTAAAAAATAGGGAAACAGCATCTGTCTCCTGTTGAACCAAATTTATCGATCGTTCCTCTCTAGTATTTTAATCCTTTCTAGTATCCTCGTAGTATTTTATACTCCTGGGTGATGTTTGTAACCTATTCTTCTTATTCTCAGAGCTTCTATCTTAATCAATACTTATATTTATCCAATCATACCCTAATAAAGTATGTACTAGTTGTGCTAACTTGGATGAAACCAAGAAAATCCCAAGTGTTGTAATGGAGCAGCAATAATAGTTTTAAGGGCCTTCTTAGTAGCTGTGGACGTAAGTGGTATTACACACCGAGACCACCCCGTGAATTCCCTTGTGTCTCTTCTCTCTCTTCTCTCACTCTCTGTCCGCTTGCGGAAGAGAGAGAGAGAAAGAGACACAAGAAATTACGGGTGGTTCAGTGTTAAACACCTATGTCTACCACTCTAAAAGGCCCTTAAAATTATATTGTGCTCATTAACTTGATTTTGTTTACAATACAAATGTACATATTTATAGGGTATATGATAAATATAAGTATTACAATCAACTCTAAATAGAAAATATTACAATATCACCCAAATATGGAATATACGAATACTAGAAGGATTAAAATACTAGAAGGAACATTATAAATTTGTTCAACAGAGGCAGAGTGATTTTCCCTATTTTTTAAAATAATTCAACATCTTTAAAAATCACAAATTTGGAAAAACAACCAATTTTTACTATCCGTGGATAGTAAGTGGGGCGGATCACAACCTCTTTTCATACCTGGAGAAAGAGGAGGAAATGCAAGCGAAGCAGTTATGATATTGTAAAATGGGTACAATTCACATCTAATAATACAACTTGTTTGCAGAACCCTTCCGCCTTGTTTTCCATCACAGCACATTGGAAGCTTTCCTATGGCGGTTCGGATACAGTTATCGCAATCAGATACAGTCAGGTCCGGCGTGTAAGAAATTACATATTTGCCCCTGATGACACACACCATGTCTCTAACTTATTCCAACTGCAGTGATCATGGGGATCAACTGCCTGATCTTTCTCCTTGATGGGAGGAGAAAGATCAGCTAATAACTGATGAGAGGGGTCCCTGATCTACCTATAAATACAGCCTGTGTACTCCATCTATTGCTACTGGTAGGCATAGATCAGAAGATTTCTCTCAGATAAATTTATTTAGAATTGCTTGAAGCTGTTCATCTACTGTGTTGGGAATCTTTCTAAGCTTGAGCAAAGATGGCCGGAGGTATTTATAATCAAAGTTTCCGCTGCTATGTATATTTAGCATTTGATTTTATAAAGTATATCTAACATGTGGTATCAGAACCAAGTTTTGTACTATTTTGCTCAGTTTTACGTTATTACTGATTCTCGTTTTATCTGAGTAATTTCCTTCTGATTTCCTGTTTATGCATTTTATTGTGAATTGCGTTGTTATTTCACTTTTTTTGTTTTATGTGCAAACAAGTGACTCCTCTGCAACCAATTTGAAAATGCACTTCTTGAAGAAAACAGAGAAGCCGAGAAGAACAAACTCGCCAGCAAGCCCATAAGGAGTGGCATCACTGCCGCGTAAGGTGGAGAGGCGCCGTTACTGTGACCGGCGGCCTGAGAGGGCCGCCAGTGACAGTAGCGGCGGCCCTCCAAGGGCCACCAGCTGACAGAAGGAGAGGCCACTGGCCTCTCCCCGTTCTGTCACCGGCGGTCCTTACGGGCCGCCAGTGACAACAGCGACGGCCCTTCACGGGCCGTCTGCTGCACAGGGAGGGGCCAGTGGCCTCTCCCTGCTATTGTGACCGGCGACCCTTCACGGGGCCGCCAGTGACAGTACCAGTGGCCTTCACGGGCCGCTGGGTTTCTAGGTAAACGGCGACCCACTGGGTCGCCGTGACAGAACTGGGCGGCAGCTTCCGTGCCGCCGCATGAGGATCCGGTAGCCGCCGGTCAGCGGCCCTAGTGGCCGGCGCATAAGGACGGTAGTTTTTGGGGTTTTAATGGGTTACGGGTTTGGGCATTCCGGGGTAGCGGTTTTCAAACCCATGAGGACCGGGTCAAGGTTTTTGGGCTTTTTGGGTATGGGTTTCTTTTAGAACCCATGCCAATTCAGTTTTGTTTTTTTAAAAAAAAAAATAACAAAAACAAAAACAAAAGGGGTCATTAAGTGGGCTCGACCGGACCAATTTGGTCCAGCCCAATACAGAACCGACCCAATAAAATGGGTTGACCCGCCCGTACAGTAGCCCATCTGATTCTTAAAAAAAAAAAAATGAGGGGGAATTTTTGGGTGCATGTGGGTTTCGAACTTGGGTTCTTCAAGTTCATAAAGACAACTCAAAACCACAATGCTATGCTTCTTTTATGCTTACATGGTATAGTTTTATTCATTTTATTTTTATGCTGTAAGGTATTTAATTATTCCATTACATTAACTTAGGAATATATCTTGTAATTTATATTATTTAAATATAAAATTAATTGATGTCTGGATCCAAGAATAATCAATTAAACCACAAATGTTAGTGAATTTTATGGTACTATCCAAATATTCAATGCCTAGGAAAGTTCTGTGTAGGAAAGTCTTGGTATTTAAATGTGTCCATTGGGACCCACCTCACTTTCCTGAGAACTTACCTGATTGTACTTTGGAAAAACATTGTTTACTTTACATTCATATTGGTTTGTTTTATTCCTAGGAACCTTGTTTAGGCATCGATACAGTTGTTAGATGTTAATGAAGTAGTAATTATTATAATAATTTTAGGAAAGCCACAGCGTCCTAATTTTATAAATGATAATTGCATCAAGAATATATACGTGAACTTCATAAGGAAAATTAACATCGTGCTGTAATTAATTCATAAATTTAATTGCTAATCTCCACAGGGACGTTTTTATTTTTATGACTTAATTAGAATAAGATAATAAATTTAATATTAAAAATAAAATTTCTCTTAGGCCCACAGGTACGGAAAATTTTATTTCTTAATGTTTAAATTTATTAGACTTATTAATAAGAGGTAAATTTCATGCATCATGTAACCTTTGCCCACAGGTAGGTTGAAATTTATTATTAAATTGACATTGGTTAATTTAAATAAAGTTATTTCATAGCAATAAATTAATTCTTATTTTCCTTGATAATTGCAGTTATTCCTTCCGCTTTGATTGAAACAGTTCCGATGCTAAATGGTAATAATTTTTCTGAATGGAAAGAAAATTTGCTTTTTACATTGGGGTGCATGGAACTTGACTTGTCGCTCCGTGTGGACGAACCACCCGCCCTCACGGACTCTAGTACGACACTAGAGATTGCTAAACATGAACGGTGGGAGCGATCTAATCGCTTAAGTCTCATGTTTATGAAATCTCACGTCATTAAAGGCATTCGGGGTTCAATCCCAGAATGCACCAAGGCTAAGGACTTTATTAAAGCTGTTGAGGAACAATTTGTCAGTTCTGATAAAGCCTTAGCCAGCACCTTAATGAAAAGGCTGTCAAGCAAACCCTTTGACAATTCCAGAAGTGTGCGAGAGCACATCATGGAAATGAGGGACATGTCTGCTCAACTGAAGTCCCTAGAGTTAGATATTTCTGAGTCATTCTTGGTGCATTTCATACTTAACTCTCTCCCATCTGAATATAGCCCTTTCAAAATTTCTTACAACACACATAAGGACAAATGGTCAGTAAATGAACTTTTGACCATGTGTGTTCAAGAAGAGGAGAGGTTAAAGCATGAGAAGCCTCTAAGTGTTCATATGGCTACTCATGATAAGGGAAATGCCAAGAGAGGCAATTATGCCCACAAACCCAAGAAGGATAACAAGTTGTCAATAAAGAAAAATGACAAGAAGGATGCTTGTTTCTTCTGCAAGAAGAGTGGGCATATGAAGAAAGATTGCCAGAAGTACAAAAGATGGCTCGAAAAGAAAGGTAATATCATATCTCTAGTTTGTCATGAATCTTTTTTTGTTGAGGCTCCTAGTAATACATGGTGGATTGATTCTGGTTCTACAATCCATATTGTCAATACAATGCAGGGTTTTCTCAACACAAGGAAACCAGCAAGCCATGAACAACGTGTTTACTCCGGCAATAAATTGTTTTCTCAAGTTGAGGTGGTTGGGACATTTAGGTTAATTTTGAAATCCGGATATGTTTTGGATCTGGATAATGTATTTTTTATTCCCCATTTTTCAAGAAACTTAATTTTTGTTTCAAAATTGGATATTATTGGTTATGGATTTTTGTTTATAAATTCAACCTTTAGTATTTTTAAAGGTGAAAATTTTATTGGTGGTAGAATAAAAGTTGATGGTTTATTCAAAATTGATCTAGATCCCAACTTTGAAAACAATTATTTGTCATTTCATACAAACGTTGGCATAAAGAGGAGTCTTATGAATGAGGACTCCATTTGGTTATGGCACAGGAGATTGGGACATATCTCCATAGAGAGAATCAAAAGGTTAGTAAATGATGGAGTTTTAAAAACTCTTGACTTTACTAATTTTGGTACTTGTGTGGATTGCATAAAGGGAAAGCAAACCAACAAGACCACTAAAGGTGCCAAACGGAGTTCTGACATTCTTGAGATCATACATACTGATATCTGTGGACCTTTTCCTACTCCCTGCCTAAATGGTCAAAGATATTTTATATCTTTTATTGATGACCATACACGGTTTATGTTTCTCTACCTTCTAAATGATAAGACTGAGGCATTAAATGCTTTCAAAACCTATAAGGTAGAAGTAGAGAAACAAAAGGAAAAGAAAATCAAGATCGTAAGATCTGATAGAGGCGGAGAATACTATGGTAGGTACACAGAAAATGGACAAATGATAGGTCCATTTGCGAAATTCCTTGAAGAGGAAGGCATTGTTGCTCAATACACAATGCCTGGCACACCACAACAAAATGGTGTGGCAGAAAGAAGGAATCGCACACTAATGGACATGGTAAGGAGCATGATTAGTAATTCTCAGTTGCCTTTATCTTTATGGAGTGAAGCCTTAAAAACTGCTGTGTATGTATTAAACCGGGTCTCATCCAAAGCTGTTCCTAAGACACCTTTTGAACTGTGGAATGGATAGAAACCAAGTTTAAATCACTTACACATATGGGGTTGTCCTACTGAAGTAAGGATTTATAATCCAAACATGAAGAAATTAGACCCAAGGACAACCAGCGGTTATTTTATTGGCTATGCAGTAAACTCCAAAGGATTTAGGTTTTACTGTCCTTCTCATAGTTCTAGAATTGTTGAGTCTATAAATGCAAAATTTCTAGAGGATTCTAAACCTAGTGGAAGTGCTCATCCTCAAATGATTGAATTTGAGGAAGCACAAGAGTTGACTGAAGCTCCTTTACCTCAAGGACGCTTGATTGTGCTTAAGGAAAATCAAACTGATTACCTTGAACCACAATCAATTACAGAACAGTCAACTCATGAGGAACAAGTTCAGATTGAACCTACTCAGACTCTGCCAAATGCGGAGGAAGTAGAATTAAGAAGATCCTCTAGAATAATTAGACCTGCAATCCCTAGTGATTATGTTGTATACCTCCAGGAGTCCGATTTTGATATTGGGCCTAAAGATGATCCAAAAACGTTTTCATGAGCCATGAGTGGAGATCACTCCACATTATGGTTTAATGCCATGAAAGAAGAGCTGAAATCCATGGCTAAAAATCAAGTCTGGGATCTCGTTGACTTACCAAAGGGAGCTGTAGCCGTAGGCTACAAATGGGTTTACAAAACCAAAACAGATGCTTCCGGTAATGTTGAACGATATAAAGCTAGACTTGTGGCCAAGGGTTTCACTCAAAAGGAAGGCATTGATTATCATGAAACTTTCTCTCCAGTATCTAAGAAGGATTCATTTAGGATAATCATGGCATTAGTAGCTCATCTTGATCTAGAGCTACATCAAATGGCTGTGAAAACAGCTTTTTTAAATGGGGATCTTGAAGAGGAGGTTTACATGAAACAACTTGAAGGTTTTGATGATAACAGTCAGAAAGCTTGCAAACTAAGGAAATCTATTTACGGACTAAAACAAGCCTCCCGTCAATGGTATATCAAATTTCACAAGGTCATTACCTCATATGGTTTTATTGAGAACCTTGTTGATCAATGTATATACCTTAAGGTCAGTGGAAGTAAAGTTATTTTTCTAGTCCTGTATGTAGATGATATTTTGCTTGCAAGTAATGATTTAGGTTTGCTACATGAGACCAAAGGGTTCCTCTCTCAAAACTTTGAAATGAAGGATTTGGGTGAAGCTTCTTATGTCATTGGCATAGAGATTCACAGAGACAGAAAACAAAGAATATTAAAACTGTCTCAGAAGGCCTACATTGAAAACGTTTTAGAGAGATTCAGACTGAAGAACTGTAACGGTTCTGTAGCACCTATCATTAAAGGGGATAGATTCAGTAATGATCAGTGTCCCCGAAATGCATTGGAAAAGGAACAAATGAAAGATATCCCATATTCATCTGCAGTAGGCAGCCTATTGTATGCACAGGTCTGCACTAGACCTGACATTGCAATGGCAGTTGGAATGCTGGGTCGATATCAAAGCAACCCAGGATTGGAACATTGGAAAGCTGCAAAGAAAGTCATGCGGTATTTGCAAGGAACCAAGGATTACAGTTTGATATACAGACACACTGACCATTTGGAGGTGGTTGGATATTCAAATTCAGATTTTGCGGGATGTGTAGATAGCAGAAAGTCTACTTCAGGATATATCTTTCTTCTTGCTGGAGGGGCTATATCCTGGAGAAGCAGCAAGCAGACTATAGTTGCTACATCTACAATGGAGGCATAATTTATTGCGTGCTATGAAGCCACTACACAGGCACTTTGGTTGAAAAATTTTGTTGGTGGTCTCAAAATTGTCGATTCTATAGAGAGACCAATCAAGATCTTCTGCGATAATCGTGCTGCCATATTCTTCTCCAAGAATAATAAAAGTGGAAGCAGAAGTAAACATATTGACATCAAGTACCTTCGTGTAAGAGATAATATCAAAAGGCATGAAGTGTTTATTGAACATATAAGTACTGAATTGATGATTGCGGATCCCATGACTAAAGGTTTACCGGTAAAGCTATTTAAAAGTCATGTGGAACATATGGGATTGATTGATTCATTTTGTACTTAGTCTTAATTTTTGTATATAGACATCAAGTTATTGTAATAAAGTTTTGTGCACATTTATTACTTTATCCATGAGGATAAAAATAAAGTTTGGACCCGAATAACTTATGGGAAGTTTATTCATAAAGTTTTAATTGCCCATATGGTACTTATTTAGGGGATATTATATATGTAATACATGGAAGGGACGACTTATTATATAATGGTCTTACCGCCATGATTCATGTGTAGTATTTCTTGTGTGAGTGGGATGATTCCATGATTGGTTGGAATAAATAAAACAATAGCCATATTAAAGAACAGAACATAATAAGGAGTTTATGTGTCATCAGGGCCAAGTGGGAGAATGTAAGAAATTACATATTTGCCCCTGATGACACACACCATGTCTCTAACTTATTCCAACTGCAGTGATCATGGGGATCAACTGCCTGATCTTTCTCCTTGATGGGAGGAGAAAGATCAGCTAATAACTGATGAGAGGGGTCCCTAATCTACCTATAAATACAGCCTGTGTACTCCATCTATTGCTACTGGTAGGTATAGATCAGAAGATTTCTCTCAGATAAATTTATTTAGAATTGCTTGAAGCTGTTCATCTACTGTGTTGGGAATCTTTCTAAGCTTGAGCAAAGATGGCCGGAGGTATTTATAATCAAAGTTTCCGCTGCTATGTATATTTAGCATTTGATTTTATAAAGTATATCTAACATGGCGTGCACTGCACGAGGCTGTACAGCGTCTGTTACTTGTTGATTTTCTCTTCCTCCGTCGCAAACTTCTTTCCCGAAAAGGAAATCGACGCATGGGTCGCCAACGAATACATTGTGTCGCCCAAAAACCCGTTGAAGCAGTCTCTTTCTACTAGGATACTCAGCGGGTTCGGCAGGGATATCCCTTCGCCGTACATGGTGGCGGAGATGGAAAAATTGGAGTAATGTAACAAACACTCGTTGTACCATATTATAGCCCCAAACTGTAAGGGGCAGAGTTGTAGTATCTCTTTGGTTGCGTTGGCAACGCAGTCTTGACAGACGGTGGTGTTGATGTCGCCACGGCACATAAAGAGCTCGGAGACCTCGCCGGCGGTGGCGTTGGAGAACCCAGTGGGCCATGTCCTGTAAGAGGAAAGAGAAGAGAGGAGTCTGTCGAGATTGGATTGGTAGGTGTTGTTGGTGGTGAACTTTGTGCCTGAGCAAAAGTGATAGCTGTAAGTGGGTGTTGCTTCATTGCCATTGGGAAGGCTAAACAACGAAATCATGAAGAGAGACGAAAGGAATATAAGAAATTTGAAAGAGGGCATTTTTGGGCAGGGTTCATCAGTTAATCGATCTCTCTACTCTCTACTCTCTTCCATTCCATGTGTTGTTTCATCAATGAGATGCAGATATGACGAGGACACAGCTGGGGATCAGTGATGCAATTGGGGATTTTTTACTACAGTCTACGGTCAACAAAAGCAGCTTTAATTAGTTTGCTTTCTAGGTAGAGAAATAACTTTTTTCCAAACTTAAAAGAAACGCCAGGGCAATATAGGCGTACAAAATAAGTTGCATTTATATTTATATCATTCGAATTGTGCAACCGCGTCACATTGGGAGACCTCCCAAGAGGCTCAGTTGCAGCCCCATTCGGACAGGTTTGCAGTCGAGTTGCCCTGAATGCTCACATTTGCGATTATCACTAAGGTGTTCATCGGTTAAGTCGGTGTCGAAAATAACATTTTTGCGTTTTGCCAAATTACAGTCGGTAATGTCGAAAATTGTATCAACTTTACCTCATGTAGGCTTGTTTCGCCTACCGACATTACCGACTTTGTCGGTCGGAAATGTCGGTTGAACTGAGCCAAGTTTTTAGTTCGGTTGGGCTGGCCCATGCGCTTTTTGGGCCAAATTTCAGGTTATGACCTTAAAGCGTTTGCGTTTTTTGGGTTGAAAAATAGTTTTCTAATATGGACATTTTCAAAAAATGTTGATGTTTTCAAAATGTAATATAACCCAATAATATAAAAACCTGTTTGAAATTCACATTCTCATAATTAACATTCACAAACCTATTAGGTCAGTCATTCACATTCTCATAGTGACATCATTAAACACTTTCAAAAAATTTTACGAAAAAACTCTTACAAAGTAATGTGGCACAACATGATTGGATTTCTCAAAATTTGAATTTTTCTCATTCCCAATTATATTCATTATGAGAATGTGAATGTCGGTTAAAGTCGGTAGGTGGTCAGTACAAAACCATTTTCGCCTACCGATCGACAAATGTCGGAAGAAATTTTTTTCTTCCGCCTACCGACCGTTAGTGGGCGGTAGGCGGTCGGAGTCAGTTTAAACTTGGTCGGTAGGCGAAAGGCGGTGAACTTGCACACCCCTAATTATCACTAAAAAAAGGTAACGTAGTGGTTGATATTCAATATTTCTTCATAAATATCTATAAAAACTTTTATATGCATCACTCATTAACTAAACCATATCCCAAACATTACACCTGATACTATAATGAACCAAAACATAGTATATTCAAAAGAAATGAATTAGAGTACAACTTCCACAACTTACAAATTACATATATTGATTTCGGAGAATGGCAAACTATCGAGGGTATATTTCAGTAAATGATGCTTCATTAACTGATGGACTTGTAGAATGATTAGACTCCAGCTCCAGTGCCTTGCTCGACTTTGCTCTACCTCGATGTAAAAATGCTGGTTGCTTTGGTAATGGTAGCGTAACAGAGTAACTATTAAGCATGAGAACTATTGTCGACATTGTAGGTCGAAAGAGAGAGATGTGTGGTTCTTTTTCTTCCATTGCCTATTGCTTCCTTCGAGGAGGCAGGGAGGAAGAAACACAACACTTCATCCGGAAGAAAATGGTAAACCAAAAAAAAAAAAAAAATCTTTGATCGCGAAATCTAATTAATTAATTTTTTTAAGAAGAAAAAAGCTTTGTGTATAAAAAAATTGCGATTTGAAATTTTTTGTTTTAAGAATTATTGTATTTACTGTGTGGTGTAGCTGAAGTTGAAATTACAACTATAGAGTCCTTGCATTTGATTTGGATACGATTGAAGCTGCTACAGACAAGTTCTTTAGATGATAGACAAGATTGGTGAAGGAGGATTGGCACAGTTTATAAGGTAGGAATATTTAGTATGCTATTTAATGTTTAGAGAATCATATGCACCCTAATTAATAATAATTTTCAGGGCACCCTTCCTAATGACAACAAATCGCTGTGAAGAGGCTATTTGGAAGATACAGCCAGGGTGCAATAGAACTCAAGAATGAGGTTTGAATTGGTAGCCAAGCTTCATCACAGAAATCTAGTGAGGCTACTAGGATTTGCTGTGAAAGAGAAAGAGATTGCTTGTCTATGAATACATGCCCAACAAAAGCCTTGATTACTTTCTATTCGGTTTGCCAATCTGAACTTTTTCCACGCTCTTTTCTTTTAACCTTTCATTTTATGTCTAAATGAATGCATGATTTACTGTTGAACTTTCACAAATTAAATGTAGTCATTGAATTCTAACTGAGTAATTTTGACAAATAATAGATCCTGTAACCAAAGACAATTAGATTGGTCAAGACGTTACAAGATATTGGAGAACTAGCTCGAGGGATTCTTTATCTTCATGAAGATTCTCGGATTAGAATTATCCATCGTGATCTCAAAGCTAGCAATATTTTGTTTAGATGACAAAATGAATCCAAAGATGCAGATTTTTGGCTTGCAGAATATTTGTATTGGATCAAACTCAAGGAAATACAAGTAAAATTGTTGGAACATAGTAAGTTTTTATCTTTTATTTACCTTTGCATAATATATAAATCTAGTCAATAAACTCTATTGTCTTTTTCATGTGAGAATTACAGAAAATGAAAATATAGAAAAGGAAAATATATTGTATAGTATATATATATATATATATATATATATATATATATAATATATATATATTATATATATAATATATAATATATATTTGCTTAATGTGAGACTCAACACTCGGATATACACTCACAATACATTATCCTAGGAGATCAATTAGCTTGAAATACACTAAATTCCACTAATACTGATACATATATGAACAACCTTTTGAATAATTTGCTTCTCATCTTTTTACTTCAATTGTGATCTGATGGGTATTGGTTTGTAGTGGTTACATGCCTCCCAGAATATGCTATGCATGGTCGATACTCTGTAAAGTCCGATGTTTTTAGCTTTGGAGTCTTAGTTTAGAGATTATAAGTGGAAAGAACAACAGCAATTTCTATCAATCAGAACTTGGTGAGGACTGCTGAATTATGTGAGTATGGGATCGATAATTCAATTTTGTGTTGCTTTTATGAAAATAAAATAAAATATTGGGACTTATTTTGAATGAATGAATGCAGGCTTGGAAACAATGGAGGAGTGGGACACCCTTGGAATTGTTGGATCCCACTTTGAGACATTCTTGTTCAAGAAATGAGGTTGTCAGGTGCATCCAAATGGTTTATTGTGCGTTCAGGAAGACCCTGCAAA
>FXXK01000854.1:46890-57108 GCA_900184695.1 Betula pendula
GTATATAATGATAATGAATTAATGATATAAATATAATGACTAACTAACTAATTTTATCATATTCTTATTATCATTTGATCTAGTGTTTATATAATTATATGGCATAAGTGATAAGTACAATGTTAGATAACTTAAATCATATGATAATTATAATTATAAGTATATAATGATAATGAATTAATGATATAAATTATAATGACTAAATCTAACAAATTTTTATCATATTCTTATTATCATTTGATCTAGTGTTTATATAATTATATGGCATGAGTGATAAGTACAATGTTAGATAACTTAAATCATATGATAATGATAATAATAAACCGGTTTATTCGAACCTTAAATGAGTCAGACTTGTGAGCCTTAAACGAGCTGGTCTATTTAAACTTTAATGAGCCAGGCTCGCGAGCCCCTATCGAGCTTAGTCGGGCAAGTCGGGTATGTATTACTAACTAATCGAGTGGGCTTTTACAGTAACAAGCGGGTTTGTACTGTACCGAGCTCGAGCTCGGATCGAGTTTAACTGAGCGGATATCGAGCGCGCTCACGAATAGGCGGGCTCATTTACAGCTCTAGTGATAAATAACGATTTGTATGAGTAAATTGTAGTTAAATTAAATATGGAGTCAAATATTAATTAACAATTGATAGAATTATCATAGCTCGGGTAATAATGTGATTTAGAAAGTTTGAGGGCTTTAAATAAAATGATCCTTACCACATGCCACATGTCGAGCATGCTAGGCACCACATACTACGTGTGGATAATGCTGGGCATCAGAAAATAAATCAAAGGGCTAAACCCTTTAGTCACGCACGTCTCCCCCTTTTTCTCCTCTTGCCTTTATTTTCTTTCTTCTCTTCTTGGTTCACGCACACAGCAGTAGCCCTTCTCCCCTTTCTCTTTTCTTTTCCTTTTGCTTCTTCCCCTTCTCTTCTTCAGTTCCTCCACACCATGCACAACACAACAGATCGAGAGAGGGAGCCGACCAAGTGTGAGAGAGCTGCTGAAATTGAGAGAGAGACCAGTTTCTAGAGAGAGAGATGCAGAGACTAAGAAGAGATACATGCAGAGAAAAAGAGGAAGATGAAGCCCAATGATGGAGATTCCGACCATGGGTGTCTAAGATGGTATAATCCCTAGCCTTTTCTCTGCATTTTGTTATACCCATTGTGGATAGAACACGAAATCATATAAATTGTTAGGGAATTTTCTTAAGTCCGAAATTGGGATTCATTTGGGTTATTCTTGGGGATTTTCTTTCCTTATGGCCGTGCATGTTGAATTAGAGATGTTGGGTTGGAATTCCAGTGGTTTAGTTTTGTGTTAATGGTTGTTTGATTTGGGGATTTTCATGCATTGGCTGAATGGCCTTTTTGAGAGAGCGTTGCTTGTTGTTTTGTGGATTAACCGAATGAGTGTTTGGTGAAATCCTCTTGGGCAATTATTTGACGACAACCGAATGGGTCATACGAGGTTTTGTTGTTGAATGGTTTAAATTGTCTTAGACTCATAATTGGTGTTGGAGTTATATGAGATTTTAATTGTTAATGTAGTTGAAATAATGAAGAAGTTTCTTGATTCATTGTCCCAATGAAATTGTCAATTGTTATTATTGATGTTCTATTGATTTCTATGGGCTGATTTGGCAAGCCAAGTTATTGTAGTATAAGCTTGATTCTAGGACTTTAATTTAATAACGGTTGTGAATAATGGTTAGGCTCATTTCTATGGTTTATGTGGATGTTCTGATTATGTTTTGAGGCTTGGACTTAATAGAAAACTATTTATGAGTTGTATTGGCTTATGGGTATAGTTATATGATTTTGGATGCTAGAGGATTTATTTACTTATGTCTATGAGCTTTGATTTGTTAGTGATGAGATTGAGGTTTGGATGTTTAAAGTTATATAATTAAGCTTTCGATTATAAGGTCAAAAAATAGAGGTTATGTGATGGTGATTTGGGCATTTTGTGTTAACTAATAATGGGCTGGATTGTGTTGCTTGGAGCTTTACTAAGTGGGATTTTAGATACATAAAATGTGATGTTCAAGTATTTAAGTCGGATGGGTATGTAGTTATGGGAAGTAGAATTTTAGTAATGGAATCTTGATTGAGATTTATTGGAATGAGTTAATATGTAATCCCTTGATATGTTTTAGAGTAAACCTTAGTTAAAAGAAAAGGATAACGGTGCTTGGCTATTTTTAGGAAAATAAGAAATGCTATGTGAGAGTTAGTGGGTAGTTGTTTGTGAAATAGGGATTAAGGTTCAGAGGTGTAGCCACGATTTAATAGTGCGATATATCATGAGCATAAGACACATGATTGGATACCTAGGATTGAAGATAGTTCTCCCACATTAAGTACCAGATAAATAGTTAAGCAAGGAATCGAAAAAAAGAGCCAATGAAGGAAGTTTAATGAATCAGGAGTCCACATTAACGGTCTGCGAAGATTGTAAGTATTTTACTTACTGAGCAAAAATACTATGTGTTGATAATTGTTATATTACATGAGCCTGAGTATTTTATGAATAACATGATTATATGTTTTGATTATTTTTACATGTGTTGAATAAATTGTGAAATGAAAGAAAATGATTATGACAACAAAAGTATAATTTTAGAGATGACATGTTATTGCATACTGTTGACCAATGAAAATAAGATATGCTAAAACTTGAAAAATTGGAAAGTGTTCTTATGTTAACTGTGGAAGCTAATAGAGAGTTCCAAGTTAAATAAGAAACCGGAAAGACTATATGAATAAAATGTTAATCGAGGAGCCAATGTGCGTCTTCACGAGGAGCCACTGTGCCCCCTGATGAGAAGCTAGTGAACGTCCTGTCGAGGAGCCAATGTGCGTCCTGAAAGAGGTAAACGAATGGTTTAAGTCCCTTAGAAAGCCGGAGGGGTGAAGACTCCTAGAGGAAATGAGTGAAAACTGCATTGCATATAATAAATATTGTGTTTTATATGTTTTGTGATTATTGAATTATTTCATTTCTTTATAATTATATACATATGCTGGTTATGAGATGTAAGTAACCTGTATATAGATATAAGTATAAAGCTATACATATATAGACCTGTCAAGAAGAAAATAAGTGGATTTTATTATGTATTATCAAACGACTCTATAGTGCTTATCTTATCAGCTATGATTTACATGAAATGATTATTTTGAGAAAACTTAATGTAGCTACTAATATAAACACCATGTTAGAGAATTTTCGGTAAAAGACGACTCATATTGAAAAGATCAGTAATTCTTATACTTGTTGAGTTTGTGGACTTAAGGACCTCAGACATGTGGAGATTCTGTTTTGAGCTAAGTCAATATTTGTAATGCGATATTTGTAGTGTTGGTAAATAAAGAGTAGATTTTGAGTCTATAAAGAATTTATGTTATGTAATAGAAGATCTGGTATGTTTAATGTCATGTTTATGAGATCAATTGTAAGGTAAAACTTTACTGATGATTTATTCTGCTGCGAAGTTTATGATCTCTGATAATATTATGGTTGAGTTAGTAACGCTTAGCGGTAATTGGTGGTTTTCACTTTCGCTTTTTATTTAGTTAAGGCGGGGCGTTACAGAAACTATGCTCAATTATTAAACGATACAAACTCATATAAATTCGGCTCGATTTGGTTAATGTTCGTGAACAAGCTCGTATAAGGCTCGACTCGTCCGTTTAGGCTTGACTTGTATATATTTGTTAATATATACATATATATTAATATATGTCTATATATGTAATAAAAAAAATGTTATATAACATATTATTTATTGAGTAACAAAAGTCAAAATTATTAAGTACTAATAATTAATTGGTTATATGTATGTTGAATAGTACAAATGAATAATATCAATACTTAATTATATGATTCATATGATTTAATACAATTCAAATACTTAATCATATTATTCATATAATATATTACGAATTATATGATTATAATAATCAATACTGTGCCATATGATCATATATATATATATATATTGGAATTAAAAAACTTATCATATGACTTGTAGATTTTCCTAATTCCTAAGTATCTAATGATAAAGTTAGATCATATGCTATGATCATATGGATATATATATATATATATATATATATTAATATATCAATTGTCACGTAAGTATACAAATTTATACTAATAAAATAATTAATTATTTAAATACTTAGATATAACCATATAATAATTATTTATTGCTAACATATACTATTACTAATATGTTAACAATAAATAATAGCATACTAACTAAGTCAAACATATAAACTATTTTTTTTTTTTTAGTGAAAATGGGCTCTTCTCAGTGATGTATAAAAGTAGATTTGTTACAAACGCTCCATAGAGATAATATCAGCAATACAGAGAGGAACATCTCCACCATGAATCAAATCCTCAGATAGAGTTAGAGCTTCCTTGGCAAGGCAGTGGGCCGCCCCATTCAAGTGTCAACTGACATGATTGACCCTCTATGTGTGCATACCAGTCAGATGGCTCCGAGCTTCCTCAATTAGGTGCCATAGGAACTCCAGTTGCTTGTGGAGGATTTCAGAGCATGGACTACTTGGAGGGCATCCTCTTCTAACACGAATTTAGAGAAATCGACCTCCCTGTAGAAGGTAACCGCCTGGAGCGCGGCTACAGCTTCTGCAATATCTGGGGCTGTAATGTGGCTTCTAGGGGCAGACATCGTGGCGACCACCTCCCTTTGTGAATTCCGGACTATAACGCCTATACCCATCCGGCGATTGATCGAATGCTGCATCCCAATTGATTTTAACAAAGTTCACTAGGGGAGCTTGCCATCGATTGACCATGGGAGTAACCGTCACCACTTGGTTGCTCTGTCGAGAGGTAGCTTGCTGAAATGCCTCAAGATTCTCAAGTGCTTGACCGACCACACTGTGTGGTTGTCCAATTTGGCGTCCATGAACCACTGCGTTATGTCGAAAACCACATGGCTCGTGCCATAATCGCCACTCGCTCCAGATCATCCTAGTCCAGAACTCAAAGGAGGTCTAAAAAATAGCACGAAAATCCTCATGTGCGAAACTCATCTTCTGGATCTTACTATTACACACACTCCAAATGGCCTTTGCCACTGAGCAACCCCATAATATATGGCCAGTAGTCTCCGCTTGATCTGCGCACATAGGGCATAAAGGATCCTTGGTGATTTTCCTTCTAAACAAGTTAGCCTTAGTAACCAATGCATTGCTACAAGCACACTACATAAACACCTTCACCGCATGCGGGACCTTTAGTTTCCACAAGTGGCGCCAGAGATCCCTAAACTGACCGGAGTCTGAACTATCCCCCTCACAATTGACTATGATGGCTTTCTGAAGATGATAAGCATTTTTTACTGTAAACTCGCCATGGGCTGTATGCCCCCAGGTTGGGCGATCATTTGTGTTGATCGAGCTAATAGGAATCTGAGTTATAACCTCTGCCGTACTCAGATAAAACAACTCACGAATCAACCCGACCTTCCAACTTGGCCCATTCCAATCTATGAGGTCCGAAACAGACGCTTCGGAATCGAGCCCTCCTAGTGGACCTCCTACAGAACGTACTAGTGGTTTTGGGAGCCATCTATCTTGCCAGATACGAATATAAAGACCATTCCCCACTCTCCACTTGATGCCAGCTTTGAGAAGTTTTTGAGCAGCCCACAGACTTTTCCAGACATAAGACGGTCATCGGCCCAACTGAGCTGTGAGGATCGATCCCCGAGGGAAGTACTTAGCTTTGAAAATCTTTGCCACTATAGATTCTGGGTTCTGGAGAATTCACCAGCATTGCTTAGCTAACAGAGCTTTATTAAAGCTTTCCAAATCCCAAAAGCCCATATCCCCATGGCTCTTTGCTACACCAATTTTCTTCCACTTTACCCAGTGTATAGACCGTTCGTGTTCGTGATGGCTCTACCAATAACATTGAAACATAACATTAATCTCATGAAGAAGAGACTAAGGAAGCAAAAACACACTCATCGTGTAGGTAGGAATGATTGAGCCACGGCTTTCAGCAGTATCTCCTTCCCAACTTGTGAGAGAAATTTATTTTTCCAATTGCTAATTCGGGCTCAGATGCGATCTTTTAAAGATGAAAAAGCCAATCGCCGAGATCATCCCACTAACGTAGGCAAGCCCAGATACTTCTCTACACAGTTAGTAGCATGTACCTCTGAAGCTTGTAATATCTTACTTCTATCAGAGACTGGAGTGTTGGCGCTAAAGAGGATAGAGGTTTTCTCCAAATTTAGCCTTTGCCCTAAAGCTTGCTTATACCTTTCCAAAACATATCGTAGTTGGGACCACTCCATATGGTTAGCTCTACAAAACAAGAGACTATCATCTGCAAAGAAAAAGTGATTGAGCCGGACCCTACCTTTGGCTATAGGAATACTTGTGACTGCTCTGCTCTGCTCAGCCTCCTGCAACATAGTACTCAAAGCTTCTGCACACATAATGAATAAGTAGGGGGAGATGGAATTTCCTTGCTTGAGACCTCGAGTAAGGAGGATATTGCCATACAAGTCTCCATTTATCAAAATGAAATAAGAGACTGATGTGATGCAATTCATGATTAACCGTATCCATCACCCTTCAAAACCCATTCTGCACATCGCCCCTTCAAGGAAATTCCATCCAATGTCGTATGCCTTACTCATGTCCAATTTTAGAGTCATAAAACCCCTCTTTCCCTTCAATACAGTTGTCATAGTGTGAAGTAAGAGTGTACAAGCGAGACAGTTATTAACCACTTATAACCGGATAACTGGATAAACCGAAAAATCGAAAAACAAAAAATAACCGCAACCGGATAACAGTTAGGCCGGTTGCGGTTGCAGTTATTATTTAGAAAACCAGTTATTAATCGGGTAACCGGATAACCGGTTTTTATATATATATATATAATATAAAAGCTCCCTGCTCAAGCTACTTGCAGCAGGGGGCTCCCTGCTGCAGGAGCAAGAAAGAAAAAAAAAAAAGAAAAAAGAAAAAAGAAAAAAAAAAAAAAAAGAAGAATATAAACTGTCCTACATTAAATTTAACAAATTTTTTTCACTCTCCTATTTTAAAAATAATTTTGATGAAAAATGATTAAATTTTTTTTTTTTTTTTTTTGTAATCTATAACATCAAAACCGGTTACGGTTAATAACCGGTTTTATAACCGGTATTGAAACAAGTTATTAGCAACTGCAACCGGGGTCTCGGTTGCGATTGCGGTTATTGCCCAATAACGGCAACCGCAACCAATTGTACACCCCTAGTGTGAAGTGTCTCATAGGCAGCCAAAATATTATTAATGATGTGTCTTCCAACAAAAAATGCACTTTGATTAGGGAAGATAATGTGTGGAAGGATCTTCTTAAGTCTGTTGGCCAGGACTTTGGATGCTATCTTATAAAACACATTATACAAACTGATGGGCCTATAGTCAGTAACTCGAGAAGAAGGCTTTTTCTTTGGGATGAGCACAATGTTGGTACCGTTAACAATATCAAAGGATCTACCTGAATGTAAACAATAGATAACAGCTTGACATACCTCTTTACCAATCACAGACCAGTACTTGTGGTAGAAGCATGGAGGGAACCCGTCTGGTCTTAGAGACTTATACGGGGATATCTGCGAGATGGCTGTACAAACTTCCTCACTGGTGAAGCAGGAGGTGAGTTGTTCGTTCATCTCAGGGGTGACCTTCTCCTGGAGCATATCAAGACACTCATCAACCCCTGTCGAATCTGACGAAGAAAACAAAGAGGTATAGTAGTCCAGGAAGGCACAGCTGACCTCTGTGGAACTGGTGCAGCTTACCCCAGACTCATTCACAACTTCACTGATCCGGTTGGTCTTCTTCTGTTGATTCGCAAACAAGTGAAAAAACTTAGTATTCCGATCTCCATTCTATAGCCAATGGACCTTGGCTCGTTGCTTCCACTTGAGCTCTTCTCTTTCAAGCATATTATTAATTGCTGTCTGGTGATACTTGATTTCCCCAACTGAGTCCGGAGTGGGCCGCCCTTGAAGTACCACAATTTTCTCTGTTTGCTTCTTAAGCCATACTAACTGTCTTTTTCGACCCTGAGATTTGCTCCACTTCAGTAACGCTCTCTTGCAATGCTCAAGTTTACTAGTAAGAATCTCGAGGGAGTCCCCTAAACCATGACTGCCATGTGACGCCTGAGGAATTCAAATCTCTTAAACATATTATTAAACTAAATGATCTATGTTGAGGAAACATTATCATTTAGCTACGATAATGGTTTTAGAGACATGCATGAAGTTTAAGAGATTTCTAGTCAAAACTCTTTAGAATCTCTTTAGAAAATGATCGTTTTCTGGCGACCAATCTTATAAGTATAAAAAACTAGGTCAAACGAACTCAGTTTTACTCAAACTGAAGCCCATTATGCTTGTATCCAAACCTTCTACTACATAGTAGATTTTCGATAAAAGTCAATCTGTTGACCTTTTTAAGCATAAAGATGACTATTGATCGCTTACGTGGCACTTTTGACCTGGACCTTATTTCTAAAATGGAGTTTCACCATTTGGATTTTATATCATAAATGGACTCTATTTAGCATATAAATGGTTTTTACTTCGGTTTGGTGAAATCGGAATTCAATTCCGAGGCAATTAACTTTATGGCCTAAAAACCGAGCCTAAAACCTTCAACTGTCGAATTTAGCTTAAAACTGTTAAATTCATTGAGTAGGGCCAGCTTCTCACTGATTTGGGAGCCTAGGGTATTGACACTTGGCAGTGGGAGAGGTTGCTGGAAAGAAAGCACAAGAAGCCAAAAAAGTCATAAGGTTATCTTGACTTTTGGAAGATTTTTGGTGACTTGCATGAAAGGATAAGTTTCCATTGAACCTAGGTTGGTTTGGACGTGTGTGCTGGCCATCTAGAAGCCTTGGCTTCTCCTATAAATGTGAGATGAGCTCCCAGCACCGAAATCACTTAGCCTTGCACCCAAAACAGAAAAATTTCTTCATTCATCTCACTCACACCCTCTCACGGCACCTAGGGGTTTTTGAGCAAATCTTCTCCAAACTATCCAGAACTTATACACAACCTTGCTTGAGGTGTCCAGCAGCAAACCCAACCTTTAGAAGTCATTTTGGAGTCCATTTGAGGTATGAAAGCTTCATCCTCCTCAACTAGCTTCAAAACCGGCTCAATAGAGGGGTGTTGGGGAATTTTTGTGATTTTTCACAACCTGTTTGCATGGTCTGTGTATGATCACTTAGGAGGGTTCTAAAAACTATTTTGTATCATGTTTCCATTGATCTTTGGGCTTTGGAATCATGAGAAAACACTAAGAACTCATTCTACACTCATTCGGCCTCTATGGAGTATTATTTGTGGATTGTTGATGCTAACCCTGTTTTGTTAATCTTTCTTCGCTACTTTTTGAATTATCTAACATATATTGGATGTATCTTAATATATGTTGATGTGTGTTTGTTATTGGTTTTGGTTAAAAGGATCCTAAAGGTGCTCAAAAAGAATTAAAAATGGAAGCAAGCGGAGCTTGTTTTAAAAGGAAAATGAAAAAGGTTTAAAATCAACTATATATTGTTTGTTGGTTGTTATTTTTGCATCTTATAAGTGGATTAAAACTCAATCTCATGTCTAAACGTTATGGTGGCCATGCCCTTCGACGGTATAAGCAATGAAGTTGAGGTGAAATTGGCTATAAGAGATTCTTTCAATACTGTACATATAACTCATAATAGCCCTTACTTATAAGTGGGGCGATTTATGCAGTATTAACTCTTGTTTTGTTTTAAATACTCATCTCGAATTATGCTCTTACATTTCGGTGGGTATTCGAGTGCAATATTCGGAGTGATTTTACATTATTGTCATCGGATCCTTATGGCATGTCCTCACTTATGTGGGACTTCAAATAAGTTAAAATGCTTTGATTAAATTTATGGACAATATGTGAGAATACTCACAAATATGACTTGTATAGTATATACATAATATATATATATAATATATATATATAAATATATACTATATATATATATATATATATATGTAGGAATTAAAAATCAAGTAATGAAAATGAAGTGATGGATAACAATAAAGGCTAAGAAGCAAGGATTCCTGAAGACTGGCGCAAGTTGTTATTGACTTTGGTCACCTGATATATGTTATTTTGTGTATC
>FXXK01000854.1:57624-69897 GCA_900184695.1 Betula pendula
ACATGCCAGCACAGCACTCTTCAATGACCTTCGTGTACGCCTCATTGACCATCCAACTAGCTTCAAATTTGAAATGTTCACTTCTTTCTACATCCTCCGCTCCAAGGGTACATAGGAGAGTAAAAGTGGGCAGTGATCAGAATTCTGAGTGTCCAGAATGAAAACATCCACATCCTAAAAGTTATCACACCAGGAAGAATTAGCCACGACACGGTCCAGTCTTTCCTTCGTAAAGGAGGAATCTTCTCTATAGTTACACCAAGTGAACTGGGACCTAGTAAACCCCAGATCACACAAGAGGCACTTATCTAAAATTGCTCTGAAATCTTCCATCTGTTTGGGAGGTCGTGGTGCACCTCCCACTTTTTCTGACTGATCCAAAATCTCATTGAAGTCCCCTATACACAGCCATGGCATTGGAGAAAGACTCTGAAGATGTCTGAGCAGACTCCATCCCTCCCCTCCATGTGTTGTCTCTGGATGGCCATAAAATCCTGTCAACTTCCATTAAAAACTCTGCCCTCGCTCCATAATAATAGCATTGATGTGACCATTCGAATAATTTTGAATTACGAATTGAACATCTTCCTTCCAGAAAAGAACCAAACCTCCACTCCGTCCAACATAATCAACCACGAACATGCTGTCAAATCCAAGTTTCTCATGTAAAGAAGTCATCTTAGTTCTATGGAGTTTAGTTTCCATGAGAAGATAAGATGGTGGGCCACTTATCCTTCACCAAGAGGCAAAGGTTGTGAACTATCCGAAGGTTCTTAAGCCCCCCGACAATTCCAGCTTAAGAGATTCATAATAAACAGTGGAGCTGAGTATCAGCCACCGCCACTCCCGCTTCTAACTCATACAATCCGAGGATCTCCGCAAGTGCTCTGGATCGCTTATTATTGACAAACGCTGAGGCTATATTAGTTTGGTTAGCCACTGATGCGTCAGAAAAGGCCAACCCTGCCTTCCTTTTATTCTTACTCGCTCGGGTTACAGAACCCCCCATCGAAATCTGTCTCCTTCCTTGTTTGATACAGTCTGGTCCATCCCTCTCAGTATCGTGACACGCTGATCGAGCTCTTTTTTTTCCACCCCCTGCTTGTACCCGTGCACCTCCAACTGGCTACATTGGTGCACTAACAATCGCAGCAAGCATGGGAGGAATATCTGCAGATCGGTCCATGTTAGATGAGTGAGTACCAGTAAAGTCAACTCAACTCTCCATGTACCCCTTGACTCTGCTAGGGGAGGGTTATCTTCCAGATTTTGTACACCACTGACAAGTGGCAGCATATGCTTCCCCAAAAAGACACCTTGGGCCACGTTCACAGTCTCCTTAAATGAAAGGTGTGTCCTTAGGTCCCTAATGCCCATCATACCCTCAACAGAAATCCCATCCAGCGGTTGGGGATCTCCCTTTATAGCCCTTCCTTGTTGAGGCCCAGGCATTACCGTTTTGGACTCTCTCATCACTGCATTAGGAAACATTCCTTCATGAGGCCTGTGAAATCCTCTAGTAGCCAACACTGAATCATCCTCCCAACCCGAGCTCCAAATACAGAAAGACACGAGATTCACGCCCAGTGCTGTAACGGCTGGAATCCCGCCTTGATCCAGTGCGGTAACGGTTGGATTTCCGCTTCCCAAAATGGCACCTTGGTGTCCGCTACCCAATTGATCATCCATATTCTGTGCAGATTGCGCCAGCTAGGGGCTATGACTCCCCTCTACACCGCTGGACTCTGCTGTTGTCGGCGTCACGTCTTTATGTGGAGGGGTTGGCGCTGGACTGCCGCCCTCACCCCATCGTCCTTTCCCCTGCCTCCGGGTAGGACAAAGCTTTCAACCAAGACCCGAATTGGGTCTCGCCTGCCTCCCCCGTAGTTCTACGCATCCCAGACTGCATACATCCCGCAGCCCCATGTCGAATTACGCCACATTTGAAGCAGAATCGTGGAAACTTCATATGATCATATAATAATCTAACATTGTGCTATATGATCATATAATCATTATAATTTATATCATATGAATATGATCATAGCATATGATCTAACTTTTATCATTAGATACTTAGGAATTAGGAAAATCTCACAAATCATATGATAAGATTTTTAATTCGATATATATATAATTGTCACGTAAGTACACAAATTTATACTAATAAAATAATTAATTATTTAGATACTTAGATATAACCATATAATTAATTATTTATTGTTAACATATACTAACTAGTTAAAACATAAATACTAATTAAGTACGTAGATTACATACGTGATTATGAATCACATTAATCATATTATTCATATACAATGACAATGTGATTCATATAATCCAAAATTACGTGATTAGGATTCGAATTACCAATGTGTTAATTATTATAACAAATTAAGTATTATATAATATATTTCTATGTTATACATTATAAGTATAGTCAATAATTTATTTTAGATCATATGATTAAGCATATTTTAGTACATATTGTCATATGTATATGATCTACTGATTAAGTCTCTAATGAATGTTGAATCAGCAATTTTAACACTTAATCACATAATCTAATGACAATTTAGATACTTAATCATATTATTCATATGCAATAACAATGTGCTTCGTATACTCTCAAATTAAGTTATTAGTATTATAATCAACACTGTGTTTCTTATAAATACAAATTAAGTATTATCATTAGAGTTTAGATCATATAATTATATGATTACATGTATTATCGTTAGAGATCACATGATCATATCACCATTGGATTTATGATAGATCATTATTAACTTTTGATCCAATAATAATTTTAAGAGTCACATCAATTTTTGGTTGACACAAGATTGAGATGGAGGTTGACATGTATTACTCATATGATCTAAGCATTATCACTAAGAGTAATTATATATGTCAACCTACATGTTTACCTTGTATCAATCAAAGTTGATGTACCTTTTAAAATTACCAATTGAATTTATGATAGATCATTATTAGCATTTGATCAAATGATGATTTTAAAAGCCACATAAATTTTAGTTGACACAAGGTAGACATGGAGGTTGACATGTATCATT
Source organism: Betula pendula (assembly GCA_900184695.1). Classification (NCBI taxonomy): domain Eukaryota; kingdom Viridiplantae; phylum Streptophyta; class Magnoliopsida; order Fagales; family Betulaceae; genus Betula; species Betula pendula. The sequence goes on from FXXK01000854.1 coordinate 60,699, forward strand.
ACTCTATCACTAGATACATAAGACCATATGATCATATAATTATATTATCTAATAATTAAGTGTATAATGATCTTTTAATCAACAATTTAAATATTTAATCATATCCAATGTGATTTATATAATCCTAAAGTTTTTTTTTTAAAAAAAAAATCTTTATCTCCTAGTTGCGTCATCTCTCTCACTCTTAAGACAAACCCAAAAGGGAAAAAAAATTTGCCTTTAATGAAACAATTTAAGTTTAATTTTTAAAAGAGAAAACGTTCCATCCGGATGCGCCGTAAAACTCTTGTTTTACAGCGTCCAATAATAAGATGACACCTCAGCCAAAAATACAAAATACAATATAAATGAGCACACCGTATTACACACAAAACAAACCTATAGACACTTTCTCGTATTAAACCTGTAACGCCCAGGAAATAATTAAGCAATTTATTGCTTATAACTCTAAAACAATTCGAATTAATAAAATATAAATAATATTAATTAATAATAATACTAGTGTGGTAATAGTATATAACAATATTATTTAATAATTATATCAAGAGAATTGGAATAAAAATATATTAAGCTAATGTTAATGAAATAATAATAATGAGTCCTAATGTGGTAAATAATTAATTGTAAGTGTAAGTGGTAATTAACTTAAATATGGGGTCAATTATTAATTAACAAAAGATAGAATTAATATAAGGTGGGTTAATGTTATAATTTATATAAGATAGGGGTTTAAAATAAAAAGACAATCTCTCATTGCCACATGTTGGACTATGATTGATTATGGTGAGGATATTTTTCCTCTTATCTCTTCCCCCCCCCCCCCTTCACCCCTCTTTCTTTTCCTTTTCTCTTCTTTTCCTTTCTTCCCCGTTTCCTTCTCTTCTCCCTGTTGTTCGTTCATGCTGTCCGTGATTAAGAGAGAGACCGAGGGAGAGAGAGATGATGCCAAGAGGGTGAGAGATGCTGAGATTGAGAGTGATGGCTGAAGAAGAAGAAGAAGAAGAAGAAGAAGAAGAAGAAGAAAATAGGTTCCGGCCATGGGTCTTTTTATGAGGTAAATTCCTAGTCTTTTCTCTATATTTTTGTTATACCCATTGAGTTTTAAGAACGAAAATCATATGGATTGCTATGATTTTTCTTGGGTCCAAATTAGGGTTCATGTTGGAATTTTGGGGCTTTTGTTATCTTCTTATGTTGATGGCCATTTGAGACATTTGGATGAGCTTGGTAGATGAATTTGATGATGAGATGGGTTTTGGTTGATAATTTTGGGTGTTGTCCGAATGGGTATGGTTTGTGGTGTTTCAGTTGAAGTTGAGAGTGGGTTTTGATGGTGTTTTGCCGTGAGATTGGGCTTTTGTTCTAAATGTATTTTGGTAGATATTTATGGAATTATTAATTGATAATAAAATTGTAGAGTTGAAGAAGACTTGATGTATGGTTAGAATGAAGATTTTCATTTGTTATCAATGATGTTTTATGAATTTATATGGGCTGTTTAGGTAAGCCAAGCCATTGGGGAACAAGGTTGATTTTAGGACCTTGATCTAAAGTTGGGTGTGTTAAATTTTTAGGTTCCTTGCTATAAAATAATTGAGTGTTTTGAGTATGTGAACATGAAGAACAAATGTTAGACGAATTTATATGAGATAAATTGTTTATTAGGAATCTTGGTTTATGGTATAATGTTAGTTTTGTGGACAAAAGGAAAGTAATGCTAATTAACAAGTATAAAGAGTTTGTTAAGATAAGTTTAATTAGAACCCATTTAATAAGTAAATAGTTTATGTAATTCAAGATGTGTCTTGGAGAGTTCAAGACTCTCTATTTCACTTAAACTAACAAATAAACTATTTGAGAGGATATAGTAGAAGATTATAATTTAAATCTAAGTATGTTTATAACCCATTAAATCCTTAAGTCTCATAGTCTAAATGACTTGGGTTTTTAATTAATCAAAGAGGAGGAATTAAAAGAAAGGTTAATAGTTAACAAATCCTAATCATAGTGAGCTATGGTTCAAAATAAAATAAGTATAAAAGAAATACAAGATGTATATACTCCAATATGAGAAACAAATGAAAAGTAAGTAGTAAAGTAGATAGATAAATGGATACAAGAGTTTGACAAAGATAATGAGTTGTGATGTTAAATGTGTAGATAAAGATAAAATGTGATAAGGACATAAAGTGGAGTAATGAATAAAAGGTAATATTAATCTATAGTGATGAGTGATATGACAATGATAATAAAATAGATTACGTATACAAAAGATAAGTATAATCCATTTACTATGATAAATTAATAATAGAATTAGTTAATAAGCTAATGGTCAATGTTACTCGTATGTTTCACTAACCAAATGATAAAGCATTAAATAAAATAGTTAATGATGAGAATGTCATCGGATAATAATGTGTTTCAAAATAACCTTAAGCCGATAAACATAAATAACCTTTGAACTCATTTGGAATAGTAATATATGATTAATGCATTTATTCATAAACAATATAAGTAGTTAAGTGCACTATTGAGTTGTGCTAAACCTAGCAAGCATATAATGTATATATTATGTACCAACATAAATTCTTAACATAAATTAATAATGTAATAAATTGATAATACAAAAGATGAATTCTTTAAGTATGTAATTAATTAGAAGTGCGACGTGAGAGCACGCGGGTAACTTTATGTGAAATGGGGTTTAGAGTTTGGTAGTCTAACCGGGTCTAATGATGTAATTGATTGCAGGCACATAATATGGGATTGGAGGCTTAGGGCTGAATCTAGTCCTCCAATGCATAGTATGCGATAGTTGGATCGAGAAAGATTTCAAGAAAGCAAATGAGTGTGAGTTCTTGAGATTGTCAACGCATCAAGCGGAAAATGTAAGTATTTATACTTACTGAGAATGATACACACTTTAAAATATTTTATGTTTTGTTTTCAATGTTTAGCAGATGTTGTACTTGCTAAACAAAATAAATTTTTTTATGAGATTTTGAAGAAACAATATAATGGTTTAAAAGACGAACCGATGATATCTTGTGACAATATGTGATTTGTGCTTTCGCTTATCTTCTTGAGATTTGTGATGTTTTGATGAGTGATTGATGATGAGTTTTGATGATTTATCATTATGGCGGATTTATTGATAAGTTGAGCTTTATGATGTTTTATTGATATTTGATTTGAGAAAAGAACTATGGCAATTACGGTTTCATGATATTTATGAGCATGTCGAAAATAGCATGTGAAAACAGTATATGCACATTACCCATGATACGGGGGGATTTATACCGTATGCAATTATCCATGATATGGGGGGGTTTATACCGTATGCAATCTCCCATGATACGGGGGGGTTTATACCGTATGCACAGAGCATGCATAACATGTTGTATTTTATGATGATTTATATGATGCTTTTATAATGTGATTTACATGGTCTTTATTATAGACGTGTGTAGTCGGCAAGAAGGACATGCTGGTTGGAGACAACTCTGCATGCCTTTTTGGTGATAATAACGTAGAGGCGGCTAATTTTATGGGAAAAGGGAAGATGAAGTCTCTTCTTTTGGAATGGAAGGGTCNCAATTATCCATGATATGGGGGGGTTGATACCGTATGCAATCTCCCATGATACGGGGGGTTTATACCGTATGCACAGAGCATGCATAACATGTTGTATTTTATGATGATTTATATGATGCTTTTATAATGTGATTTACATGGTCTTTATTATAGACGTGTGTAGTCGGCAAGAAGGACATGCTGGTTGGAGACAACTCTGCATGCCTTTTTGGTGATAATAACGTAGAGGCGGCTAATTTTATGGGAAAAGGGAAGATGAAGTCTCTTCTTTTGGAATGGAAGGGTCAACTGATGAGTTTAAAAACTGAGGTGGATCGAGCTCTCTTCTCAGTGATGGATGGGTTAGAAAAAATTGGGTCTGGGTCGAAGCCCACTGGAGCTGGGCGGATTATGAGGGGGAAGAGGGGGAAAAAATGGGTAGTCAAACCCAAGCCCAAGAAGATTAAAAAGCCCATTTTTACTCAGGCAGGTGTATCGGGTACGGGTTGGGGTACTGGGCTTTCTTCGGATCCGCTTAATACCTCGCCGGAACTCTCGTCGGAGGTGGATCTGGTTCCGTTGACGGCTGGGTCTTCTCCGGCCAGGACTGTTGAGCTTGGCGGCACTCAGAGCCAGGCGGATGGGATTGCCGAAGGTGAGCAGCAAGACTCCATCGTCCCGGCGTCTGTCAAGGGCGTACGGCACACGGAGTTTTCTCAGGCGGGGGGTCTCCGATCATGGCATAAGAGACCGGTGGTTCTGTGCCGGCGTCTCCGGTCAGGTCAGAGGAAGCGGGTGGCGCCGAAGATCAGTTTTCGAAGGAGACGTCTGATGGTCCGGCATCGGGGTATGCTCCGGCAAAGGTGGGGAGGTCTTCGGTCAGGTCAGATCTCGCCGGTGGGTCGCCGAAGACTTCCTTTCTCCGGTTAGGTCAGTAGAGACCGGTGGGGCTGCCTCTTTCGTTCCGGCTACTGTCCCAGAGGTCTGGCGAGCTGGGTATGTTCCGGCGAGCCCAGATGATGCCGGTGAACCTCTGTTTCCTTTGGCGTTGGGTCAGTTAGGCACCCAGTCTTCACCGAAGGGTATTTTTGCAAGTGGGGAAGATCAGAGTGCTGGTTTCTCTCTCGATGCTTCCAGGGTCGATGGGCTAACTTCCTCTGTGGTATGCTGGAGTGCGAATGATGGGTTGGAAGAGGATGGAGATGGTAGTCCTTTTGAGGCCGGTGGAGTTTGATATTACTGTCCCTCTATGCTTAGTTCCAAATCCTTTTAAGAGTGATCATGGTTACTCCAATTGGGTGGTGAGGTGCGCTATGGAGATTGCCCCTATTGTGGGAATTTCGTGTGAGGATCATCAGCTCCAGCTCTTGGCTCTCCTTACTTTTCTTGAGGAGGAGCGTCGGGTCGAGGCGTTGGCTTCACCGTCTAAGAGAGATTCGAAAATGGTTAGGGAGCTAAAGAAGTTGGAGTGGTCGGTCAACTATGGTGACAACCGCGAAGGAAATTCTCGTGGTAAAGGCAAGGAGAGGGTCCCCGCGATTTGTTTATGAAGCCCAAGATTCTTTCGTGGAATGTGAGGGGGTTGAATGCAAGGGAGAAATGTCTTAAAGTTAGAAACATGCTAAGAGATTGGAAGGTAGACATTGTTTGTTTCCAAGAAACTAAGCTTGATGCCATGTCTCGTAGAATTGTGCGAAGTCTATGGGGCTGTACTCATGTAGATTGGTGTTGTCTGGATTCTAGAGGGGCTTCAGGGGGCATCCTGATCATGTGGGATAAAAGGGTGGTGGAGAAGATTGATATACGAGAGAGGGTTTATACCCTAGCTGTTTCCTTTAGGAACATGGAGGATCATTCTTCTTGGGCTTTTGCAGGCGTGTATGGTCCCAACTCAGACAGTGAAAGAAGGTTGTTATGGGCGGAATTATCTGGCTTGCTTAACTGTTGGAATCTTCCTTGGTGTTTAGGCGGCAATTTTAACGTCACTCGGTTTTCTAGTGAAAGGTCGGGAGCGTCGCGCCATCGTTCAGCTATGAGGGAGTTTTCTGACTTTGTTTCCGAGCAGGGTCTGATGGATCTTCCCCTTGTTGGTGGTGCTTATACCTGGTCGAACTCCCAGGATCCCCCTGTTTGGTCCAGGATTGATCGGTTCCTCGTCTCTCCCGACTGGGAGTTTATGTTCCCTAGTGTTTCTCAGAAAAGGCTTTCTCGTCTTTGTTCAGATCATTTCCCTATCATGCTCGATTGTGGGGCTGTTCAGAGAGGCAGCAGACCCTTTAAATTTGAAAACATGTGGCTTAAATCTGAAGGCTTTGGGGACTTGGTGAAACAGTGGTGGGAGTCCTACCGCTTTCATGGTACTCTTAGTTTTGTCCTTGCTAGCAAACTGAAGGCTTTGAAAGTAGATCTGAAGAAATGGAATACGGAGGTCTTTGGCAATATAGAGAGAAGGAAGAAGAACCTTCTTGAGGAGTTACGGGTTCTGGAGTTGACCGAAGAAAGGAGATCCTTAGGAGTGGAGGAGTTAGCCAAGAAGGTAGAAGTGGTTCGTGAACTTGAAAGTGTTACTCTTATGGAGGAGGTGAGCTGGAGACAAAAATCTAGAATGTTGTGGTTGAAAGAGGGGGATAAATGCACGAAGTTTTTTCACCAAGTTGCCAACTCAAATAGAAGGAACAATGCCATTGACTCTCTCTTGATAGATGGTAGGCTTTCTTCCAACCAAGCGGAGATCAGTAATCACATTGGCCAGTTCTATCAAAAGTTATATTCAGAACAATGTAGCTGGAGGCCGAGGGTGGACGGTCTCTCCTTTGATTCTATTTTGGAGGCTGAGGCGGAGTGGTTGGAGAGGGAGTTTACTGAGGAGGAGGTTAGAAAAGTTGTGAAGTCTATGGTAGGCGATAAGGCGCCTAGCCCGGATGGTTTCTCTATGGCTTTTTTTCAAGCTTGCTGGGAAGTGCTGAGGGTTGATATCATGAAAGTCTTCAACGAATTCCATGCTAGAGGCAAGTTTGAGTTCAGTCTCAATACTTCGTTTATCACTCTTATTCCGAAAACCCCAGGTGCTAACGATCTTAAAGATTTTCTCCCAATCAGTCTTGTGGGGGGGGATCTACAAAATGATTGCGAAGACTTTGGCAAACAGACTGAGGATGGTTATGGATAAAGTTATCTCCAAGTCACAGAGTGCCTTCATGCAAGGTAGACAGATTCCAGACCCTATTCTTATTGCCAATGAATGCTTGGATAGTAGGCTTAGATTGGGCAAGCCGGGTCTCATTTGTAAATTGGACTTAGAGAAGGCTTATGATCATGTGAACTGGAATTTCCTCTTATATATGCTGAGAAGATGTGGGTTCAAGGATAAATGGTGCTCCTGGATTTCTCATTGCATTTCATCAGTGCGTTTTTCAGGATAAATGGTGCTCCTGGATTTCTCATTGCATTTCATCAGTGCGTTTTTCAGTCTTGGTGAATGGCTCGCCTTCCGGCTTCTATGGTACGTCCCGTGGGTTGAGACAGGGAGATCCCTTACCCCTTTGTTGTTTTGTGTTTGTGATGGAGGCAGTGGGCAGAATGATTTCTACTGCGGCTAGTGAGGGGCTTCTGGTCGGTTTCTCTGTGGGTTCCGCTACCTTTTCTCACATATTGTATGCTGACGATACTTTGATTTTTTGTGATGCATCGACTGATCACCTTCGTTACTTGCGGGCCTTACTTCTATGTTTTGAAGCGGCTTCAGGTCTCAAGGTTAATCTGGCGAAGTCTGAATTGATTCCTGTGGGTAATGTCACTGATGTGGGTGGTTGGCCCGTTTACTTCGGTGTGGGTCCCACTTTGCCTATCAAGTATCTTGGTTTGCCATTGGGGCCTCTTTCAAAGCCAAACACATCTGGGATGGCATCCTTGAGAAGATGGAACGCAGGATGGCGAGTTGGAAAAGGATGTATTTGTCAAAGGGTGGGAGGGTTACTCTCATCAAGAGTACACTTGCTAATTTGCCCACGTACTACATGTCTCTCTTTCCTCTTCCGGTGAGTGTTGCTAACCGCATGGAGAAGCTTCAGCGAGATTTCCTGTGGGGTGGTCTTGGGGAGTTCAAATATCATTTGGTGAGTTGGTCTAAAGTTTGTTCTCCAGTTTCGGTGGGTGGATTGGGTATCAGGAATTTGTTGATGTTTAATCGTGCCCTTTAGGGAAGTGGTTTGTGGCGTTACGGAGGGAGAGAGAGGCCTGGTGGAGGAATTGCTGTGGACTCTAAATATGGCAAGTGTATGGGGAGGGTGGTGTTCTTTGGAGCCTGCAGGTTCCTTTGGGTGGGTTGTGGAAGAACATCAGAAAAGGTTGGGAAAAGGTTTTCAACTTATCTAGTTTCCAGGTGGGGGATGGTTCTCGGATCAGATTCTGGCAGGATAAGTGGTGTGGGGAAGTTCCTCTTATGGATGCTTTTCCAGGCCTGTATGAAATAGCAACCATGAAAGACGCATCCGTCGCGGTTAATTTGGAGTTTTTGGGAGACTCCAACCATTGGAATGTGAGCTTTGTCAGAGCGGCGCATGACTGGGAGGTAGATGTCTTTGCTTCCTTTTTCTAGGTGTTGTATTCTGTCAAGGTAAATAGAGGCTGTGAAGATCAAATGAGGTGGGCCTCTTCTAAAAGAGGTTTGTTTAAGGTTAAGTCTCTATACTGCTCCTTGGCTTCTCTTGATGGGTGTCGCTTCCCTTGGAAGAGTGTTTGGAAGACGCCGGCCCCCCCGAGGGCAGCCTTTTTTACTTGGTCGGCGGCTTTAGGTAAGATCCTTACCTTGGATAATATAGGAGGTGGCACGTCATTGTGATTGACAGATGTTGTATGTGTAAGAAGGCTGGGGAATCTGTGGATCACCTTCTTCTCCATTGCGACGTAGCGTACACCGTTTGGAGTGCGTTTTTTAGTCGTTTTGAGCTGTCCTGGGTGATGCCTAGGCGAGTTGTGGATTTGTTAGGCTGCTGGTGGTCCTCGGGCAGGCCTAGGAGCGCGGCGTGTGTGGAAAATGGTTCCTACGTGCATCTTCTGGTGTTTGTGGAAAGAACGGAATGACAGAAACTTTGAGGATAGAGAGAAGTCGTTGGAGGATATTTTATCTTTTTTCTATGAGACTCTGTTCCTATGGACAGCGGCGTTTGTTTCACCACTGTCTCTTAGTTTCAGTGATTTTCTTGTTTATTTTGCCCCCCTAGTTAGGGATTCCTTTTGTATACTTCCTGTGTACTTAGGGGCGCCTTACGCTTTTATAAAATTGACTTTTACTTATCAAAAAAAAGTATACATATGAGGTTTCATAGAAAAACACATGTATATTCTTACGGCTAGTTGCGTATGAGATTTATGTTTTATTGACCGTAGATGTATTAGTATGCATATGAGGTTTAATGGAAAAGTACATATGTATATTTTTACGGCTAGCTACATATGTGATTTATGTTTTATTGCTTAGATATATTTATATACTTGTGTTTTCACCCATAGGGGAAGGAATACTTGTATATGGGTGTAACTGAGTTATATAATATATATTTATAACATAAACGTGTACGTATGTGTATACTTTCAAGTAGGGAGATTGGAATATGCTTATATGTAC
>FXXK01000854.1:80971-97947 GCA_900184695.1 Betula pendula
TATATATCACATCAGAAAAAGGCCACTAGTCTCAAATTCAAACACCGTTTCACAATTAAGGCTGTAACATATCATTGGATGATCTATTTATTTGTCCCTTTCTCTATTAATATCCGACCAAAATGACAAGAAATACATTTATTCCCGTCTCAAAAACGCTACATACTAACACATCTCCAAATCCATTCAATTCTATCTACGACCAAAAACCGGCAAATAGAATAAACCTCCGAATGGAGACCGTTCACTAACCAACCCAGTCCACCACACCTCCACAACATGCCGGGCACGCACAAAAACCTGGTGACAAAATAATGAGGTTCTATATTGCTTCTGAGTTCACTTTATACAACGCGGACTTAAATCTAAAATAGTGGGCGCGTCACGCTAAAAAATACACCAATAGTGTGCAAATATGTTCCCTCCAGCCGACGACATCCTAATAGACATTAGAAGTATGGACCCCGTCTGACAAAATCATCTTCCCAAAGCTCCGCTCAGTTATCGAGCCCGACTCATCGCCAAGCTATCTCCTACAAGGCCTGCTACGATTAAATTTCCTTCCCCTGAGACCCTCCACTGACAAACAGCAACCTAAACCTCCTCCCACCCCTCAAACTCCTCTCTCTGCCCAAACCTCCTCTCTCTCATCTCCATTGTTGTGGGATCCGCACCCACCCCAAATGGCCGAGAGATCCGAAAACCACCAATCAGGAATCATCAAACTTGGAGACCTGTCCCACATCCCAAATGGTGCGCGGCCCTGCCGACCACCCCAAATCTTTTCCCACGTTCATGGTTGGGTCGCCTACACCTCTTCAAAATCACGTATCACTGTAGTGCGAGGATGACACCACTCTAGATGTCCTGTGGCACGACCCCATCCCCACTATCTTCTTCCCTTTCTTCAACCCTCCAGCCTGGTCTCCAGTTCTCTCTGACTCATCATCCCTCCATTCCCACACGCAAACCCCGACCCCTCCCCCTCATCGCGATACCAACCACCCTCCCATTATATCTCGCTTTAAGACAGAGATAGTCTTACGTCACGTTATGCTAATTATCGCATCGCGTTTCTCACTGGGAATACATACCCTGTAAGCACGACTTATTCAAGAGTAAGAGACTTACGACTGGCATTAGTCTAATTAGATGCATCATGGAACAGCTCCACAATTCGCACACCCTACGCACTTGAGCATCGGGGTTACCATATATGCCATTAGATATACCCTCTCTGTATTTACTCACAAAGATAGAGGTCTTACCGTTTTGCACAAGATAGATATTCGAATATTAGTAGGAGGATGGGCCCTTGCTGATGCCCCAGTCACTGGAATCGAATCATGCCCTTCTTCCATTAAGAATTTCAACAGACATTTACCCATTAGCTTATAAAAAAAAGAAAAAACACCGCAGGTCTCTCATAAGAAATGATCTCTTGTGTACCGATTGCAATACCTGTTCGATGGCCTTTTTAGTATAAGAATTGCCAAAACACTCTACGCAGTTACAGTGAATTTGCGCCCTTCATCCTGAACTTTTAGGCCATCGCATCCAATACAAAGAAAGCAAAAAGGGGCAAATACACAAAAAAAAAGATATTATAATCCCCATTTCTTCGCTGTCGAGATCAGTGGACAAAGTGTGCTTCTTCAGCACACAAACCCGTCTCTAAGAGAATCAAATATGCATCATTTATCCAGGCGTAACTCCGCGAAATCAGTACACATCCAATGTTCTGATGAAGGTGCAGATTGGTAAAGCAAGGGAGTGTTTATGAGTGTGGGGTGCGGTGGTCACAGTGATTTTCGTACTAAGAAGTGATCCAGAATACTTATTGCATCAACATTTGCCCACGACATCAATATATTTCCTAAACCCCTTCAAATACTACGATAAGCCATATCGGAGGCACATCTTCGCTCTGTGTGTTCGGATGTTAGTACTTACATTACTCACGCTCCTTCTGACTTGGTCAATTGGTCATATGTCTATCCAGGTCTTAATTAGGAAACGAGTATTTATAGGAAGCACACCATATTAAGCTATAAAGATCGGTACTTATCAGAACCGGATAAGCTCCTATTGGTGATTAACCTTTAATACGTCTGTGCTTCTCGGTACGTACCACAATTACCGAAGAAATTTATCAGGAGGAAGCAGCTTTTATTGCTCATATCCCTTGATCACAACAAATATATTTGCCATTAGATTATTGTTCAGTCATCTAATTGTGACCTGTACTATGACTTGGGGGTTCTATGATGGTAAATCCCTTTCTTCTACATATTTGCGATTGAATTAACAACACGATTAGGATGATTTCAAGTATCAATCAGTAATCTAAGTATCAGAGCAAATGCAGATATCCAAATAATTGATATCAAATTATAATCATAGTTCATCATATTACATATATAGGCTTATCAAATCAGGAATGGATTATTCACTTGTTCCTACCTATGATACTTTCTTCAAAGATCTCTCCACCACCGTCACCTATGCCACTGTCGAGCCACCTCTTGCAACAATACTCTTCTATATACCATGCAACTGCAATTGGAAATCTTTGCACATTTTCCGTTCACAAAATAGGCCTTCAAAATCGATAGAGGATGTCTAGGGACTGCTGTTTGTAATTATACTCAAGTCACCTTAGTAAGAAATTGTCTGAGAATTATAGAGCAAGCCTCACATTGTTAGTATCGGTATATCCTAGCATGCCACTTTTTGAACCAATCCTTATTTGCAATAAAAATCAAGGCTTCAAAGGAAGCGTTGAAGCTACTGGTATCAGCTCTATGAATGCGTGCACAATACTTCAAGATTAAGTAGCTCTTCTCGCAAAAATATTTCGGTAGATAAGTACAGCCTTTACAGAATGCGCCTCCCCCACCTGATCCACAGATATCTTAAAGGGATAAAGGATAGGTATTTGCAATTAATAAGCCTCGATAATGCAGGAGCTTCTAAAATGAAGTAGATGCTTATGCTGAGAGCAGTAATATTCTTCTCTGCGACTTCCTTCTTTTAATTCCACACTTTTGATTTGTGGCTTATCTTCAAGTCCACACCATGAATTTTTTGAATCCTGAAATGTCCTATGTGGTTTCTAATATTGCCTACCTACATCGTTCCTTAATTCTTCAGTATCTAGATATGGCTTAATTCTCCATATAATTCAATACAAATTGCATTCTATGGTATATAATCGAATGCCATTTTTGTTTATTATTGATAGAGACAGGACTGCAACCTCGGCTCACAGGGATCTTAACTAACTTCTATCCAATTTAATTAACTGATAGGTTTTCTTCTCTTATCGTTCCGTGTAGTTAGGATGGAGAGCAATTAAATTGACTATTCACTCTTAAATTTTTCACCATCCCTAGTAGTATTTCTGGATCTTCTCCTGATAACTCTCTGTAGGCTTCTCTGTCGATATAATCTCCAAAAGGTAATGTCTTGTGATGATTACAATAAATGCTATAGCTGACGTCAGACGTACGGTACATAGAAAGCCAATGGACCGGATCGGCAGTTGACACTCGCGACCTCGCGATTTTCCAAAAAAACTTATTGGGAAAACCAACTGGATATCTCACGCTACTAAATGGAGATCTAATAATAATATGGTTATCAAAGCTTATTTCAGTTACAATATTATTTAGTTAGATTTTAAAATAACTTATACCACTTGCACTGATTTAGTACCCTCTATTATATCCCTAATTACACGGATCAAATACAGCTAACGAGTCATCTCAAGTTCGGGTACCAATCTCTATGCCTTACAAAAAGAGTTTGTATCTATATAAAATCATCTTCAAAGATATTTAGGCCAAATAGGTTTAAATACCAAATGCGTGCTCATACAAATAATATATCACTTCTATTGAGAAATCCGAATCAGATCAGCCAAATACTATATAAATGCATACGGTGTCGATCTCATGTACAAGATAATATTACCAGTCTTTAGTCGACATGAACCCATATCCACAACTCTACTTTGTAAATGAAATGGAAAGCAATAGGACACAGAAGGTGGCCTAATGGCTCTTAGAATTGACATGTTGAATTAAAATGCAGTCTGGCACAAGGGTTATCCCGTATGAGGGTAGTCAGGAGCTTTTTGGAAAAACCAATGTTCTCTCAGAGTCTTGGTGTAAAGCCAACATTCATCAATTGAGCACCAAACCATCCCTGTTTTACTGAGTACTTATGGGAGGCAAACATGAAAAGCCCAATATGGCAAAATTGTATGTCTCAACTGCCAATCCTTCTCCTATTTCCGCTAGGAATGACCACTACCTTGTTCCTGGATAAAAATGACATCTAATATTATCCTTCAAGATCACAAGTATGCCTAGAGAAGAGTCCAAACATGATGGCGACCCTAGATATTGCACCCAATCTCTCTCCTCATAATTATTCGTATATAAGCTCACTTAATGGAGGACTCTAGGCAATCAGGTTTATATTGATTAAAGGAACGATGCACAGGCTAGGACCTTGGACACACACTTCCCAGTGTTCAAAAGACATTGACACTTCAACAGGCATCAGGGCCGCGTCCAATCCTGTTCTCCACCTTCTTTATACCCTTGAATGATATGATATGTGACTCGAATTTCTCATATACTGTGATTCCACATCGCTATTTATTCAACGTAGTGTAATGCACTAATAGCATCTTCTTGACCTATTACCACTGTCTAAACAAGTTATCTAAATCGTTGGTCCAGCTGGCAGAAGACATCACATGCGAAACAAATCTTCTAATTGTTCCTAAGGCTCTAATAGCTAGCTCCTCCAAGGCAGCTTTACAATTCAGCTATACAGAGAACATAAGTGATGATATTCATGAACAAAATACCTATCCCGCAATCGAAGTGCTTGATTATACCATCCCTCAAAGTAGCCGTCACGTCTTGATCATATTGCTTAAGGAATAAAACTCTGGCCTCTATAATGAGGACTAAGATCTCTATCTAGGATCCGCCTTAAAAATAATTAGAGATGAGAGTCCAGGCTCCGAAGCTAAACTCCTATCACAGTACGAAAGGCAATCAGCGACCGTAATATTCATCATATCCCGTGTGGTTCCTCTCCACCGCCCAACCTAAAACTGCCTTTGGTCTTTACGTTCTATATTTCTTATACCACCTCAACGAAGCTGTTCTTGTCACTCTCAGGGTTCGATACCAAGCTATATGATAGAAGATTCTCGATGTACATTCCTCGTCCCAGATGTGAACAAAAAACATCTATTTCATGAACCCTTCACCACCCTCATGTGAGCTGGGATATTTATTGCAGAATTCCACCAATCGCACATTCAAAGTCCTACCTAAGAAGCTTCAGGAAGGTTGCTAATTCCTATATCGTCAAGCATCGATGCAGGCATTATATGCGAAGTATCACAAAAATGCGGTCCCCTTGTGATGGCTAAGATAGTGGTGACCGTAAACAGAGTTATTATAGCCTCACTGGGGTGCAGTCTTGCATTCCAATCAAGTGGGCATTGTCACCTCTCCAATTAAATACATACATCCCTGGCGCTAGCCGTAAATATATCACTCTCACTACACGATATTGCATTTGTACCCACTTACCCCTACCACTGCTCTCCGCTAATGTATCCCTTTAGGAGTGCTATTATGGGAATGATGCCGAATTTACAAACTTTTGGCAGTAGAAAAGTGATGGTCCACAAAAAGAATAGCTGGCGTGTTCATGGGAATTGGCCTCTCCAACTGGGCTTAATGTTAGCATCCTGGAATGACCCGCCGGGTGTATCCTGTCTATTTCGAACGCCAGCTGTTAACTCTGTTAAGCACTTCCCCTAAAGTGGCCTTCCCTCTCTCCAAACCTAGCGAGAGACCATGTACTGGAAACTACATACTCATGCCCCTCAGAAATTGGAACTCTCCTATATCACTCTATAGAAAAAAAAATCTTCTCTTTGACATCCATCACATTACGTGAGACCACAACTACTAGACATAAGCTCACCATGGCCTTCCCAGTAAACAAATATTTCAAGCGGAAATAAACAAGACGATGTCCCTGATCACGTTGGTATTCTGAACGGATACTGCCAAAATCGTCTCCTCAGTGGATTGTTTTCGTTTAACACTCTAGCCCCGATGAATACCTATAGTGACATATGAGTATATCGAACCAAAAGCATTATCATTATATCTAGTCGTCTCATACATTTACAACACGGCGATTGGCTAGCTGCTTTGGGGACTTAAGACGCGGTCCAACGCATACATAAGATTGAAATTATATATGCTGCATGGGGAGAGCAATGCTCACATGTGCCATTCACTTATATAGCCCCATATTTAGTAATACCTAAAATCTTATCAGGTTCGTTACTCAACAAATATATAGATGCCTTGAAATCAGTGTTGAAGTCTGCCGCACACGCTTGTTTGTAAGAATCACAGAAGAGAATCCAACAAGAACATTTCAACTAGCACGTCAAGCACTATTACTCATATCACTAAGCTGTCCTCTCACCTTCGACTATATTCCAAGAAATATGCACGCATCCTCTGTTCAATGGGCTATATAGATCTTAAATAAAAAGAGAAACTGACTTCGCCAAGGGTCTTAAGGTAACCCAAATGCTTATATGCCAATCTATATCCCGTTTATCAAATCTCTGCGATCTAAGGAGCAGATCACCTGCGAAAACTTGACATTCAGTTGGCGTAGGAAAGAGCTATCGCAACTACATTGCAGATGTTCACATCATAACAACTAATCAGATCTCTATAAGGTCTCGCCATCTCCAGGAAGTATTCTGACTACCCGATGAGTGAACCTCATAAATTTGAGCTTCCGCTGGATTCTGTCAGAGACAAAATGCTGGCCCCAAACACTGTTAGATGGGGTACACACAGAAAGCATCGCCTGAGGATATGCGATCACCTACCCCAGAGAAAATAATCAGTCTTCCACTTGCCCTCTACAATTGAACAACTATAGAGCTGGTTCCCTCGTCCAAATCCTGTTCACAACTTCTCCAAATGCAACAGCTCACCATCTCACACTTCTACATGGTTGGCAGTTGTTAATCCTTATTGGATCTGTAAGCATAAACTACTACATTGGATGTATAGCCCTTATTTACATACTATGAAAACACACTTTTGACTGGTGCGCATAAGACATGCTTAACAGTACGTATATCTCTCCAGTGAACTCACCCTTGGTAAATGTCCTTACTGTACACTTACCTAGCGTCGATTTGACTTCATCTTCTGTTACGAATGCTAAAAATTATAATTGGGAAGCCCGATATAGCTCACCAAAGTCAAATTCGCAAGTACAGGTAATTGGAATGACTTGTCCACTAGCCCATGACTGGCAGTATTCAGATGCTCAGACCTCCCTACAGTCTATCATCTCACTATCCAAGTAAAGGAGTACCGAATTTCGCCTGAAGTGCCAACAACACCAGGATTTCATGGCCAGAGTGGCGGTCGATTTGATACCGCGCTTACCAATGTCTGAACATGGCAACTACACGCTGCTACTTATTATCTTGGATATTTAGACAGATTATCATCCACCTCCTATCTCCACCAATTCGCAGTTGAGTGGGTAACGATACAAAATTTCCTCCTCTCGATGTACCTTACATTCAATGAGCGACATCATTCTTTGTACTACTAAATGAGGCCGCTTCAAGGCACCTTGTGATTTTCTCAGGAATAAACTAATCACACACGTTCTATAATCCATTTTTCTCTCTTCTATTCGTATTCAGGAGGAAGTGGCTGTGACCTCCCCTCTTCGGTTGACGGAAGACCCCCATCTACCCATCTCCTGTTTTTCCAAGAGCGTTTGAATAAGAAGAACCACAACAAAGAAAAAAACTGGAATACCCTATAACAAATCTTCACACAGCATTACAACTCAGGTCAAATATCCAATATACGAAAGAAACAGAGTGGAATGTAGAAGATCACGTATGACTCAATGAGCATAGCTAACATATGACAAAAGGTGAAACGTATAAGGTCAAGAGATGAACGCTGGGTGGAATACTACTATAGTATTGGCATAATGAAAGGAAGAAACAGGAGTAACAGAAGATAAAGAAAGAGGAAAAAACTAATTAAATGAACTCTAATTGAAGAGTGGGTCGCTCACTAATCCGTGACATTATCAATATAGAAATACGCAAACAACCAAGAATAAAGCACAGTTTATTCAATGTCACGACACAGCCCAGACAATTACTTACGATCTAGTTATCAACGACAATCGAAAAATGCGACCGTCGCTATACTTATGAAAAATCTCAGATGTCGTAACACACGTACGAAATAACTTTTGCATAGTCAAGTAAGACTACACGTTCGTGCGCGCTATAATACGGTAAAACGTCACTAATCAAAAATGCTAATCCGTATTATCAACAGGAAAAAATTCAAGAACAATCGTATAGACGCAGCGACATTTATCCATAATTACCACGACGACATTGTATATTCCTGTTCGCTTAATTATAATTCATCCTCTCACACATAAATAAAAAGATATAAAGGCATGTTGTATCGCTACAATTAAATTATACAATTATCTCGACCCATGCGACTTAAGTACGAACGATTCGCGAAATAGACTGTTGGTATTATTTTCTTATAAATTATATCATTATAAAAAAATCAAGTTATGACTTCATAGTAGGACAGTCAAAATTGAAATTGTTAAGTCTGCAAGCCTTCAAATCTGACATTACTACAATGGTTTCGAATAGTCAATACACTTAAAGAAATGCTCGGTTACCAGCATAGAGAGGTAAAATGAGAAAACTGGAAACTAGGACAGGATACGTTATATGCATATTAAAGCATATACAAAAATATTACTTAACCCAACCTTAGACGCTATCTTATTCATAGAAAAATTGACTATTGCAAGTACGCTAACAATGAAATATGCTAACGATAGCCAAACTGCATATAAGCATAATTTAATTAACTGCAATTTAATTATAGATATTTGAATATCAATAAGTATCTGCGACATGTTAGAAATGTACACCCTAGCACAAGTACAAAGAAACACGAATAACCGATTCAAGCTACCAAAAAAAACAAAACGGGCAATACACGAGCAGTTCTAGCCAAGGGCCAAGCATTATTTGCGCGTGGATCAATATACCACACCAAAAATGGCTACGCATCACAGCAATTAAGAAGCAATGTAAGTACCTGAAACCTCGGATCGCCACTCCCATTCAGCCTCATTCATTTGAATTTCACGACCTCAACGGACTGAATCAATGAGAGGTACAGCATGGTTCCATTCTTTACCACAACCCAGGACCATCAAATATGTAACAGTTACAAAAACCAAGAATAGGCATGTAATCAAAATTTCCTCCCATATATCTAATCTTTTTTCCACTTCCACCCCCCTACAAACCAAAAACCGAAAACGAACAAGAGGTCCTTTATTCACTTATCGCGACAAGACGAACACCCCATACCCTCACACACGGAGGCGCTAGCATACCAACAGACCCCTAAAGTGGCATGCATTAGATGAAGACAATATATGAAATACACGGACAGTATGAATAGAATATGATAACTCATTGAAGTACATATCATATCTGTAATGCTAACCATTATCTGCTATTTAAAACCCCGATCTAAAGGCCAGATATGTAATATATGCTCTGGAGGCTGACCGAGGCACATAGCCCGAATGCCGCACAAAAGGATGCATAATTAACACATAGAAATGCCACATATGAAGTCGTAGAAAAATAGAGAATGAATTAAGCACGCGCCTATAAAATTTACACCTAATTGACCAGGCGAAGGCAAATAACCATATAATAGAGATGCAGTAAATTCATATAAAATAGAGAGAGTTAGTAAACTACAAACATACCTGACTGGGCGACAGAAGTATACCAAAATCACGACAAAATAAGGAATATGGGAAAAACAATTTCTAAATAGGAGCACTTTACACAATGTGAATGCATTTTGGGTTGTTCAAACCATATCATTTGAGCACAAGTCTGTATCACTATTACCAATTCACTATAGTTAGTATAATCTCCTAGTATTTTAGTTACAACACAAGAGAAACATCATCATGACCTCATGCAAGCTCACTCATAGTTTGACTCATCTCTAAAACTACACGGAATAAATTAAAACGGTTATAGACATTGATTCTTTGATATCTAGAAACAAAGATCTTTCAGATAAGCTTAATCCAAAAAATCAACCAGGTACTTTATCAACGTCTCTGAAGTTAGGAAAACCAGACAAACATAAGACTGTATGAACAAGCACCCAGCACATTATGAGATATGTATATAATTTCTCGCAACGAGTTGAGACAAGTAAGACTTCAAAATCACAGTACACATTCCATCCCCTATATAAACAATATCATCTTTAAACATTCTCTACAAACTTGAATCATAATTTGACGCCATCCGTAATCTAGATTAAATCAGCTTATCAAACATAAATCTTTTCAAGTGGGAACATTTACCCGAGGGCTCATGTAACCAACATTAGCAACAAAATATAGAGAATCGAATGAAATATTAGCATGTTATTATAGAGCTGGATAAAACAGGAAAAAGAGGAGAGAGTAAAACAAATCCTTACAACAATTTATGCAAAGAGTAATAATCACTGTCTATCTTCGTCCCAAAAATCAGCACAAGAAAACACACAAAAACTTACATTTATATAATCGCACAATTAAACTACTAAACTATTGGCATCTATAAATATGCCTACTAAGTTAAGTCGACATAGTATATGAATTAACTAGAAATTGGTCTGGTCGAATATGTTTCTACCAGATTTGCAAATAAATTTCACACACCAACAAAAAGGTATGGTCGTTGGAAAGCAAGCCATGTTCCCCATTGCATATATCACAACCCTAAGATGGCCCAGTGAAAGGATAGAACATTTTTAATAAATCTAGTTCATGGACGTCTCGTCTTACATATAGAATTGTGTCCTCGAAGCTATCTTTACAGGTTAAATGATACACGATGAGGAAGTCATAAAACTAGACAACACGAAATTACAAACGCCTAGACCTAAATGCACTTTAACAGTGATAATTGAAAATTTTTGTGAACCAAACCAGAACAGAAAGGTCCCAGTACTCATGGACCTACGAGGTAATAATCGACAAATAACAGATAATACAATAATTAGGCGATGCGGCGGTGTCGAACGGCTCCACAAGTAATGGCAACGAATCTTCTATATCTCTGGGCAGCAGCTGTGCCGGCGCTGTCTATGAGGATGCGACGTGCTTGGCCGCAGGCGCAGTGAGGCGTGAACGGAGCCGCCAAAGCCAACGTTGCCCATCTAGCTGTTATACGGCAAGATCAGAGCACCATTCTCAACTGTTCAGTACTCTTCTACTCAGTAGATAGATTTATTATGTGGCTCTTCTTACATTGCGCGACAAGATAGATCACTCGCTAATAACTACTTTTCACTTCCTCTACACTGAAACTTACCTCCTGTCTCTTCTCTAAACTAATAATAAAGAAAACGTGTGCGTTAAGGGAGTATACGAGGAGACATGTCTCCGAATGAATCATAAGGATTAGTAATACTCCTCGCCTCACTTCACTCACCATTATATAAAAAAATATCAGGTACACATATCTGTTAACTGTCATTAACACCTACAGAGAGTTCTGACATCTGTTGCTCAAGATTCTGTTATATAAGGTAAGGCAATACATTTTAATGTAACACACTTGTATGGATATTTGCGACACATTATCATGATTGCAGATATATTATATATATATGAATATAGTACTTAGCCGAGTTTTACTTAGAAGTGACTAAAATTATGACATGCGGGTATAATTACAATTCATATTTTTTAAGAAAACTTCAAAGTGGATCCCTAGAACATTACAAACATGCGTGGTGTAATACTCTTTTTTTTTTTTTTTTTTGATAAGTGCTTGTTGTCCATCTTGTATATGGTGCTTTTTTATTTACTTAAGAGCTTCATTTTGCCATTTGGTGGGGCCCATCTTTGTCCACATATGCCAAGATGGACAACACCCGGAAAAAGATGGACACACAAACATTACTCTTTTTTTTTAAAAATATTATTAAAACTAAGAAGTGACCTAGATTAGACATGTGGGTTAACTAATAATTTTTTTTTTTTTTTTTTAATTGTGAGTGAACCGATTTTTTTAACCCATAAGTTTTTTAACACTTAACTGGGCCATTCTTCAGTCTCTAAAAACTCGGTCTATTAAAACACTGAATCCCCCGGCGCCTTGTGTCAATATTCTTCATCTCTAACACTTTTCAATAAACGGCATTCAAGTGGAAAGGTAGTGCATTAGAGCATTTTTGTAGTGAGCTTTTAAAGTTGTTCTTCCACATTTAACTTTAAAATTCCACTTTAAATAGATTTAGCTAGTCACTTTTTCAATCACTAAACAACAAACTCTCTAAATGTTTTTCTACTTTAAATAAATACTATTTTTTTATTGATAAATAACTACCATGATAAAAAAACAAAGTAGTAGGAAACAAGTTTGTGGGGCCAAAGTTGAAAACATAACTACTGTCAACACAAAAGTTAATATCTTGGTTTTAAGCTTTTTAGAATTTAAAGAGAAAATCTGACAAAGGTTAAAATTTAACTCGTTGGAATAGAGAATTCGGTTAAATGAAGGTTTTTAAGTGTTTTTTTTAAATTTACGAGAATCGTACTCTAAAGAGCTCACTAAAAATGCTCTTAAGGGCTAAAATTGTGGTATCATTGAGGTTTATTCCATCTCTACCCTTCCTGACAGAAACGTGCGTTCCAATTAAAATTTCAAGCGTTAGAATTTTTTCCGCATCTCTACCCCTTCTCACTATATTAGTGCAATGTGCTAAAGCCGCAAACTACAAAGAAACGGAAACAGTAGCCCAACAAAAATTCCACAATTACAAGTAATGGAAACAGTACTGGTCAGTACCCATCACTCAATCCCAATTAAGCTGCGTTTAGCTTCATAAAAGCAACATAAATTTTGTGGCTTTTAATTCTTTATTTTCAGAGATATAGAAGGAGGCCGTCGACACCGCCATCGCCATTTTGATTTCTGTATTTTCGATTATCGGTAGGTCCTTGTACGATTTTTCTTGTTGTTTGGTTCACAAAATTTTCAATTATCACTTAAAGTGCATTGTTCATCCTTTATATCATCTCTAGTTTATGACTCCTCATCTTGTAAATCTAGCTAAAGAAGCTTCGAGACCTAGGGTGGTTAATTATAGTGTGAATTATGGCAAATCTGAGAACTCGACCAGCCAATCTGTTAATTTACCTTGAGATAAATGCCAATAGTTATTGTTAAAGTATAGATTAACTGATTAAATTTTCTTTTTTCTATTGGCTTAAGTTTTTGGGACAAGTAGTGATTTAACTGCTATGTTAATTTACCTTTTCCTATAACATTATTCCTTCATTCCCTCTTTTGTCTTTGGGTACGTGCCCTCGGTAAATGTTCCCCTTAAGATATGTTGAAGCCATTTCAGTTATACGGATTGCTTAAATAAGAAGATTGTGAGAATTGAACATGTTTTTAATGGGGGTGACTGTGATTGACTACTTTCAGCACATATATAAACAAGGGGGGAGGGCATTTTGGATTAAGCATTTTTACATTGACTGAAAAGTTGACTAATATAAAAGTCTAAAGAATCTTGTGTTATGATCAAACTATGAGTGAGCTTTGCATGAGGTATGGATGATGTTTCTCTTTTGTTGTTAAAACAGGAAAAAAAATTTGGAGTGACAGACTTTGTCAATGATGAAAACTGTGGAGATAAATCTGTGAGCCAGGTCTTCCTCTTAACCTACATGATAATTATTTAGCTACTGCTATTTAATTTTATACCTCTATCTATTCTTCATGCCTTGGAAGTGAATATGCTTTTGGCGGCATGGGCTTGTGCCTCGGAAGCTCCATATATTACCCTCTGCCTTTAGATGGGTTTAAAATGAAGCACAAGAAGTGCATTTTGTACTGTCTGCATATTGTTTCACAGATCACTTTAGGGCTTGGTAGCAGCCTGTGCTTGATATGGTGTACTTCACTCAATGAATAAGGACCTCTTGTTCTTTTGGTTTTTGGGTTTGTAGGGGGTGGAAGGTGGAAAAGATTAGAATGAAGAAATTTACATCCATCTTTTTTTAATCTATTGCAGCCTCTTTTTATCTCATTGTGCAGGTGATCAATGAGATGACAAATGGGGGTTCAGACTATTGCTTTGAATGCATTGGATCGGCATCCTTGGTGAATGAAGCATATGCTTGCTGTCGAACTGCTGTAATTGCTGTTTAATATGGTACGTATATATTGTCAACTTTACATGTGAGACTCTTATGTTTCAATCTAATAAATGGCGGTTTTATATGCAAGTTTTGTTTACATTTTCTTGTGTTGGTATGCACTGTCATTTCCTTGTATACTCTATGGTTGGGTTAAGTAAATTTTTATGCTTAATATGCAAAGCGAATCCTTCCATCCTTCCATACTCTCAGCTTTAGAGCATTTCTAG
Organism: Betula pendula; assembly: GCA_900184695.1. Lineage (NCBI taxonomy): Eukaryota > Viridiplantae > Streptophyta > Magnoliopsida > Fagales > Betulaceae > Betula > Betula pendula. Next base: position 95,590 of record FXXK01000854.1, read on the forward strand.
TGAACTATTCGAAACAAAATTATTTGAAGTTGACAATAATATAAATATAATTGATTTTTTTTAAAAAAAATAAAAAATAATACAAAGTTATTTGCGACGACTACTTAAGTCGTCGAGGATAATTAATTATTAGCGACAACATGCCTTTATATTTTTCTTAACGATTTTGAATGTAATTGCGACGATAACAAGTCGTCGTGGATAGAAAATATCCGCGACAACCTTTTAAGACGAAGCAATGACGACTTATTAGCGACGAACTGTATTACTAAAAGTTATTTGTGACGACATTTAGATTTTTAGCGACGACTTTTTATTGTCGTTAAAGACCAAAATTCTTGTAGCGTGACTTGAATAACTTTATTTGGTTGGCCATATATGATATCAGATAAGGCCACTCTTCAACTTGATTCCTCTTGCTTTACGTTTGTTCCTCCCTTGCAACATCTTAGTCCCACGCGTCACCTGCCATAGTTCACCTTGCATGTTAGGCTTGCCACGTCACAGTCCACTTCCCTTTTCCACTGAGTTTGGACTTGGCTGAGAACTGGGTGGGTTTCCATTTTTTTTTTTTTTCTTCTATTCAAACCTGGGAAAAAAGGGGGAAGGGGAATTACAAGGGAGGGTCACAGCCACTCCTAATACGAATAGAAGAGAGAAAAAAGGAAGAAGTGGGAATGCATCCAAACACAAGGTTTGAAGCGGCCCATTTAGCGACAAGGTGTGCTCCTACATTAGCACATCGAGAAATTTTGAAAGCTTCCCACACTGAGAAGGAAGATAGAATCTGTCTAATATCCAAGAAAATAGACTCAGTGTTCCATTCAGCACTGTAACGAGGATCAGCCACCGCCAGAATTGTGAGCAGCGAATCACCTTCCAGGATAAGAGAAGAGCAACCAAAGGACTGAGCAATCCGGACTGCCAGCAGCGCGGCAAGGGCTTCCCCTTTATTAGCATCAACAGAAGGAAGTCTCAGGGTGTGGACAGCCAAGAAATTACCCAAGGAGTCACGGAGCGTAGCAGCTACCACAGCAAAAGTGGGCCGAATGGCTACATCAAAATTTGCTTTAAGAAAGCCAGGAGGAGGAGGCTGCCATTGAGAGAAAACAGGATTACGAAGGAACCAGGCCTCCAAGTGATGGGCAGTGGAAGACTTGATTCTTCTCAGCAGACCAACAGGCTCTGGTTGAACCCCATCAAAAAGGAGCTTGTTACGAGCAGACCAAATAGAGTCCATCAAGACTAAGGCCGAAATCTGAAATTTCTTAACATCTGCAATGGGAACGCCTAGCACAGAGTGAGGACGCAGGACTGCCTTGATCCAAGAAATAAACGGAAGATGGGCAAAAGCCATGGTATTAAGAGGCCATCTATAATTAAGCCAGAGAATTCTAGAAAGAGGACAGCTTAGGAAGATATGCTGCAGGGATTCCGGTGGACCTTTACACAGGGGGCAGCTCACCAAGTCAGGATCAAGGTTAGTAACGAACCTGAAGATATTAGGTCTAATGGGCAAGATGTTCCAAACTAGCCTCCACAGAAATAATTTCAATCGAGCTTGAAGCTTAAGTCCCCAAAGCAGCTGCCAATCCGTGTTGGAAAGAGGAGAACCAGAAAATGAAGCTTGGCAACTAGCCACTTCATGAGCTGATTTAACCGAAAACAATCCACTAGGAGAGGCAGTCCATATCCAACGATCAGGGACAGATACGCTGGAAATATGAATGGCATGGATTTGAGCGGCTGACTCAGAGTCAAAGAGAAAGTTTATCAATGGAGAGTTCCAATTTCTGACCGGATAGGTGATGAGGTCAGACACCGCTAGGTTTGGGAGAGAGGGAAGGCCAGCTTTAGGGGAAGGCTTAAAACCCTGAATAGAAGGAACCCACGGGTCATTCCAGATGCTAACATTAAGCCCAGTGGAGACAACCAAACACGCACCGTCTTGGACCACTTTTCTGCAATTTAAGATTCGCTTCCATAACCAAGAAGCAGTGGGGGAGGGCTGCACGGAGAGGAAATTATTCCTGCGCAGGTATTTGGAGGACAATGCCCTTACCTAGAGAAGATTTGCACCACTTAATACCTTCCACCCAAGTTTAGCCAACAAGGACGCATTTTGGAACTCCATTTTCCTCAGACCGAGACCTCCCAAAGCTTTAGGGGAGCATATTCTATCCCAGCTCAAAAGGGTGAGATTATGCTTTTTATCGGCAAGGAATCCCCACCAGAATTTTCTAAAAGCAGAATCAAGGGAATGACAGAAAACCTTTGGGAGCAAAAAGAGAGACATGGAGTAGCTTGGCATGGAGTTACCCACGGACCTGAGAAGGGTAGTGCGAGCTGCTTGGGATA
>FXXK01000854.1:103578-117206 GCA_900184695.1 Betula pendula
ATGTATCCTCCAAAGTTCAAAAACTTTCATTTCAATTTTAGTTCGACTTCCTTTTTTATCCCTACTTATTGGGTTTTGGGGTAATTTGGCAGTCACAGGGTAAATGACCCTTATGACCTTCAATTTATTAAATCACAAATTACCTTTAATTATAATTTATTATAATAATATATATTATATATTATATATTTATAATATAAAACGTATATACCATGGGAGGTAGATTTCGCTTAAATTCCAACGGATGGGTGGATTACACAACTTTTTAAAAATTTGATATACTAATTGAAAGATTTTGAACTTTGGGGATTGCAAAAGTGATAAAAGTTAGGAGATTAACTAAAGTTTTCCCAAAGTGTTGGAAAATTGTCCAATTCGAGTGATAATGTTAAGGGAGTATGTTATTTTTTTTTAAAAAAAAAAATCCTTAATGATAGATGTCTCTTGGACTCGGGCACAAACTTAAGTTTGTGTCATCCAATATAAAAATTGACCGTACTACATTGAAAAAAATTGAAAAAGATCGACATCCAAACTATTAGTATTCTCTTTCTGTCTTATCCCCCATTTACGAATCAGTGGACAACAAATAAGACACACGAATCTGTTTCAAGAATTAAAGAAAATTAAATAGATTCTCATTAGCTCCGATAAAGAACCCAATCACAAATAGGATTATCAATCATTTCTCATCGACGGTTTTCCCCTACAAGATTGCCGCGTATATGTTCTTCTCGAAATTCTTCGCTTGCACTTATACTCAGTTTTAGATCTCTACCACTTTTTCTTAGAGCACTAGCAGTGCATTTTCGTTGATTTTTTATGTAAGACTAAAATACCTTTTTGTTTTTTATTCAAATATCTCCACAATGCTTCACTTCTTTCCCTATTCATTTAAATGATTCTTTAATAAATGTTAAGGAAAAAAATGAAGGAAAGAACCCATTAAATTTGTTTTCAAACAAATGTTAGAGAAAGAGAGAAAAAGATAAATTTATATTAAAAATAATGTTAATGGAATACAAAGGAGTTTGTAAGGATTTTTTTACAATCTAAACTGGGGAAAGAGAATGAGTTAAATGGGAAGTACAATTGTGCTTTAGTGTTAATGAGTGGTTGCCAACCTCCCAAGTCGAGCTAGGGGTCAATACCTTCTTCTGATACCACTTTTGGATAGAACTCCACCCTTAAAAAATGGCTTCAAGGGGGAATTTTACCCAAATTATATCTTTGATATCAGACCAATGTTTCATGCCTAAGTTCACGAATCATAGAAAGGGGAAAACTAAAATTTTAAAAATAAACTTAAAAATCAATTGGCCAAATGAGGCTGTTCACGACGAAGAGATTGATCAACTTGACCAAAAATTCAGCTTGGTGAGAGTAATGCTACATGTTCTCGTTGTGTCTTCCTAAAATTGATGTGATTTTTAAAATTACCATTGGATCAAAATGCAATAGTGATATATCGTAAAGAAAAATTATTAATTTCCTCCCCTAGTTCTTCTCCCATCTTCACACTTTTCAAAATTATCATTAAATTTATGAGTCCCATGTGTGGGACTCATATGAGACCCACAGATCCAATGGTAAATTTGAAAAGTGTGAGAATGAGAGAAGGATTTAAGGAGGATGTATAACAATTTCCTATCATAAATCAAATGATGATTTTAAAAGCCATATCAGTTTTGGAATGACACAAAATGGACACAATGAGGACATTTAGCATTGCTCGTTGATTTATGTTCCAAAGCCTCCTTAATAATGTCTTGATAGTCCCTTTTGTGTCCTTTCAAAATTGATGTGGCTTTTAAAATTGAGAAATGCTAGGCTTACAAAATATTTTACAAAAATAACTCTTACAAAGTGATGTGGCAAAATATGGGCACATCATTTTGTAAGTTTTTTTTTTTTTTGTAAAATATTTTGTAAGCCTAACATTCATCTTTAAAATCACCATTAGATCAAAATCTAGTAGTTGTCTATCATAAATTTAATAGTGATTTAAAAGCGACATTATTTTTTGAGGACACCAAAACGCAAGAGAAACGTTTTAGCATTACTCGTCTTGATGAGTGGTCATTTGTGTTCTAAAAGCTCCTCAATAATCTGTTAAGGTTCCGCTTGTCCGAGTGGAAATCGAATTGGGGATAGGTAAACAGAGTTAATAACATTCGTAGCAGCAAATCATGGTTACCACTTTTACCCAAGATCAATAGTTGTATTGTATGCATATTTATTGCAACAAATCTCATCCTGAAAATCCACATCTGGAGTCGATGTATTTATTTTCCCGTTCTCTCCCCCTGATTGCTCTTCGTTATATTTTTTTCGTTTCAACTTCTCCCCAAATAGTTGTCAATGGCGTGCTGTTGGACTTCTCAAACCACCCAAGTTCTCAGGACTGGAACCCTTCTTGTTGGTCACTATGTTGGCAAGTTTTTGCATATGAAAATGGTTCGCCAAATAGTTGTCAAATGGCCAGGGGTGAGTTTTTACTTTTTTTTTTTTTTTTCTAAAAAAAAAAATTATAGGGTATTTTGTCTTATTAAAAAAATTTGGAAAAAATCATATTTAATCCCTAAGTTTTCATCAGATTTGAATTTAGTCCTTAGGTTTTCAATTTTAAGAATCAGATCCTTAAGTTTTACTCAAGTTTTGAAATTAGTCCCTCTATCACTTTACTGTCAAAATTAACGATTTTCTATTTGTCATGTGTGTCTCATTTGACACGCTAAGGTCTATATCAACATCAAAGTTATTAGTTCTTCCTTTAATACTACAAATTTAGAAGATTAAGATGACAAAAAAAAATGATTATTATTTTTGAAATTGGTTCTTTTGTTTTTTTTTTAAAATTTTTTTTATGGATGAATTAGCGCTTAATAATATGACATTGACATTAAGTGTTTATATGAACACTAGCATGTGAATTGAGACACAAATGATATATAACAAACCATTTTATTTTGATGAAAAAGTGATAGAGGGACCTATTTAGAATCTGGGCAAAACTTAGGGATCATACTCTTGAAATTAGAAACTCAATGACTAAATTCAAATCATATAAAAACCTAAGGACTAAATATAATTTTTTCCCAAAAAAATTTTTAATTTTTTCTATGCAAGCTTTGTGGGCTGTGTGGGCCTGTTGGCCCAATTCCCAAATACTTTTCAACACCATTGATTGAATTGATTTGTCACTAGGCTAATATGGCATACAAAATTTAAATTACGAGAAAAGTCAAAACACCCTCCTCAAAGTACCACTTGATTGACAATGTCTCTCTAAACTTTAGATTGTGACAATGTTACCCTAAACTACAAAAGATTTTCAATGTACCCCAAATGACAAATATACCTTTAATAAAATAAAATAAAAAACATCTATAAAAAAAAAAAAAAAAAAAAAAAAAAAAACATATAGGGTGGACGATCCACCTCCTAGGGGTGGTTGGCTCAGCCACTCCTATGAGTTTTGGTGGTAGTTTGACAACCAGTCAACCACCATTCTTCTCTTCTTTTCCCCTTTTCAAAATTTTTGACTTGTTGGAAAAAATTTAGAATCATTTCTATCATTTTGCTGGCCTTCAGAAATATTGACAATTTTTAGTCGTTTGGGAGAGGAGAGACATTGTCGCAATCTAAAGTTTATGGTAAACATTATCGATTTGATGATAATTTGAGCGGAGTATGTGAATTTTTCCCTTTTAAGTAAAGTTTCTTAATTAACTTGAAATTCTAATTTCCATTAGTAAGTAATTTTCTTATAGTAATAGAATTTTATAGGCTATCGCCCTTGATCACTCTTTTCACACAAGTTCTATGAATGAAATGCTGCAGCTTTCACGGGGTATTAAAGCATGTTAACCTTTGACTGCCATAATCATAGAGAAAGCGATTGCAAAGGACTTATTAGCTAGCTTTCATTGCAGGCTTGGAAGAACTCTCGATGAATTGTGGCACCAATTATGCATTCACTGCTCGTGAGTTGTGACTGCCCGGTTTAATAAATAGTAGCTGGACTGCTAATTTGGAAAAACCCATCACAAAAATATTTGCTTGACTGAAAAAATGATTTTCACAGTTTCGGTGTAAAATGTTTTTTTTTTTGGTTGAAAAATATTTTCAGTGGAGATCATATTTCAGGAAAATCATTTTAGTTAAAAACATTTTTGGCATTTGGCTCTTACAAAAAATTAAGAAATATTTCTTATAGTTCCATTCAATCATATTAACTTATAATTATCAAATTTTATTCACAACATTAAATATTAATAAAAAACAACTACAAAAAATCAACCTAAAAATTATTTATAATTAAAATATACACATTTTGGCTAACAATGGCTAACCATGATCGATCATATATTTTCATATAATCTGAAGAGGTACATAGGAAAAGGGTGTGTAAGAATAAAAGGCCTTTAGATATTGACAATGTTGCGAAAAAAGAACTGCATGTGACCTAAGAGAGCGCTCAACAACTGTATACCTTACGCTCAATGGCTAACAAATCAAGTACAAAGTAAACTACGCCATTCCAATAGGTTCCAAGTGGGTTTATAAATGGACCACCCACATAGGAGATTTTACAATGTCAAATTTTGGGTGGTGTTAGTGAAAGAAAACATAATGCAGAATAAAGGGAAATAGAGATAAAGAGAAATAGAGACAAGAATTTTACATAGTTCGGTCTATGACCTACGTCCACTGGATAAAGTCCGAAGGACTACATTATACTCTTATTCACTATTTTTACAATATATGATACTCCTATTTATAGGAAAATTGAATTAGATAAGTATGGTAATCAAATCAATGTGATTTGATTACCATTAAATCTGATTACAATCAAATCAATTAGATTTCCATCAAATCTGATTATAGGATATTACAATTAATTACAATAAATCTATAAAATCCAATCCCCTAATATACTCTAACACCCCTCCCCCCTCCCCCCCTTCAAACTCAAGGTGAAAGATTCTGGAATTTTGAGTTTATTTTATTTTATTTTATTTTTTGGCTGGAGACAATAGTGGTCGGCGACGGAGACTGGAGATGGTGGCTGAAAACTCGTTGGAGTTGGTAGTGGCTGGTGGCGGTGACTTAATAGTGGCAATGATGACCAGAGATGGGCCTTTAACAACAATAGGCTGAGAATCTTCAAAATAGGTTAAACTATGAGCCAAAATAAGAGCCAATAAAGGGCTAAAATGAGACCAACTATGGGTCTTAAATGGGCTTGGGTTTTAAACAACACCACAAAGACTGAAAATTGGGCAGACTATGGGCCAAGAAAAAAAAATACAACAATGGGCTAAAAAATGAGTCTAGGTCAACAACATGACCAAAAATAGATGAAATAATGGGCCAATACCAAAAATAAAATGGGCAACTTTTTTTTCTTTTTCAATTTTTTTTTTTTTGGGTTCTTCTTTCTTTTCTTTTCAACTGATTTTTTTTTTCAGACAAAACCAACTTGGCAACTTGCATTTACAATCCATGTCAAGTTGCACCCAAGGGTTTTATAAAAAAAAGAAGAAGAAGAAGAAGAAGAAAACATCAAATTCTAATTAGCAAAATCATGGTGGCGACAAGGGCTGCAAACTGTGAAGGAGATGGGCCATGGATGGTTGGAGGAGAAGGCGCCGGTGCTGAACATGGACAACCGAAGGAGGAGGCGTCGAATCTGAGTCGTGGATGGCTGGAGGCGAAGATGGACAGCGGCAAAAATACCAAGCCTGGATGAGAACAGCGGACGACAGCGCTGGGCTGTGGACGGCTAGCTAAGGTGAGACAGCGAGGCGGCTGAAGCCTGCCGAAAGTGGTGTTAGTTGCTCTTTGACGAGACTTTTTTTTTCTCTCTCTTAGAAAACCTTATGTGTCTTGCAGTTTGGGCATAAACCCATATTGCATCTTGCGTTTGTGGAATCACCATGGGTTGATTCACAATGAAGAGAATGAAGACACACAAAAGTAAAGGACAAGGATTTTTTATTTTTTCTTTTCACTTGAATGAGAAGCAACAATAAAACGATGGCAAATAGAATGACAAAATGAGGTGACCCAAGGAGAAAGCAAATAGGTTTTTGTTTTTGTTTTGTGTTTTTTTTTTTTTTCATAGTCAGATAAGTATGCAAGATCTATGGTGAGGAAATTTGCAAAAAGTATTGACTATCAAGAACAAGACAATAAAACAGAAGAAAAGAAAAAAAATTTACAGGACCATTGGATCGAACACTGGCATTAGCCTATAACTCTGATACCATGAAAGAAAACATAATGCGGAATAAAGGGAAATATAGATAAAGGGAAATAGAGATAAAGAGAAATAGAGACAAGAGTTTTACGTGGTTCGGTCTATAACCTACGTCCACAGGATAAAGCTCAAAGGGCTACATTATACTCTTATTCACTTGATATTTTTACAATACATGATACTCCTATTTATAGGAGATTTGAGGTAGATAAGTATGGTAATCAAATCAATGTGATTTGATTACCATCAAATTTGATTACAATCGAATCAATCAGATTTGATTACAACCGAATCAATCAGATTTGATTACCATAAAATTTGATTATAAGAGATTACAATCAATTACAATAAATCTTTTAAATCAAATCCCCTAATATACTCTAACAGCTAGAAGGTCATGAAGTCCCAACTTCTAATCACACCCTTCGTCTTGCATATATACTATGACAATTATTGCTATCATGACATTATCCGATTGAGCACTTTCCTTGATTCAATGCACACCTGGCACACACATCAGACCGAAAGCTTCCTAGGGTGACCTTAAAAATTTAACCATTGTTTTAACATTCTATGCCTCCAAACCTTTCAAAGAAACAACTGCTCAGATTTTTTGTTGGCTTCAACATTCAAAAATAAGGGGCAATGAATGTCAAGTATTATCTCCAAATTACAAGGACCGGTCCAATCCAATATGCCAAATTCACAATGCAAAGGATTACTAGTAGCAAATGAAGAATAGCAACATATTTTCACAAACTTAAAACTCAAATTTATTTGTCTAGTATGAGAAAATAAAATTGAACATGGAAAAGTTAAGGAATAATGAGAGTTATCTTAAATCAAACAAACTCTTATTTGTTATACAGAAATATTAAGCATCTTTGCGCTATCAAATATATATGAGAAAACTAATTGCCTCTTTGATCGGGGATGTAATAAATCAAAAGACTCACATATAAATTAATTTGCATTTAAAATTAAGATGATTGAGTTGATTAATTTGATTGATTCGAATTCTCTTCACCACCTATTATTGTTGTCTCTAGTGATGATAGGAAATGCTTGGAAGGCATTTGTAAACATTCAACATCTTCTTCAAGCATTTGTACGACTTTGTTCATTGAAGGGCAATCACTAGGCCAAGCTTCATCTGTATACACCATAATGCAACAATGATCATCTTGTTGCCTATTTTCTTTTCCTCCTCTGTGGCGTCTTCCAATATTTCTAAGTCGTTTCCATTTTGCAATTGGTCATAGACCTAAGTAGGGAAGTATATTTGGCTTGAGTGTTCTACAAATGCATTTAAGTTCTTTCTTCTACCTGCCATTTCCATCAATAACATTCCAAAACTATAGACATCAGCTTTGTATGAGACGCCTCCAATGTTTTGTAGAACAACTCAGGAGTCATGTATCCTAATGTCCCTCTTGCAGTCGTCAAAGAAACATTACTGTCATTTACTGAATACAATTTTGCTAGTCCAAAGTCAGAAACCTTGGGAGTAAAATTCTCATCAAGAAGAATGTTATGAGGCTTGATATCAAAATGTAAAATTTGCATGTCACATCCTTGATGTAAATATTCAATCCCACGAGCCACTCCTAGAGCTATTTCATACATTTGATCATAGCTTAGGAGTGTGCATACTTCCGGCAAAAATATGTATTTATTCAGGGAACCATTAGGCATGAACTCATATACAAGAGCCCGTCTTGATCCTTCAACGCAAAAACCAATGAGTTGCACTACATTAACATGGTGAATCTTTCTAATGGTTGCAACTTCGCTTATAAAATCTTGTCCATTAGCTTTGGACTTACCTAACATCTTTATAGCCACAAGACGACCACTTCGAAGCGTTCCTTTAAATACAGTACCATAGCCTCCTTCACCCAATTTATCCTTGAAACTTTTGGTAATCTTCCTAATTTCGGAATAAGAGTACCTTATTGGCATGAGGTTATTTTGACTTTGTAGAAATTCTTCAACAACATCATACATTGATAAATGCCTCTTATGCCATTTATATATCAAGAATGCAATCACAAATGGAGTCCCCAATAACAGTTTTGCTGCTATGAATAGTCCTATGGAAGAACATCACCAAAATGGATTGTAAGCGAACAAATGTTGCATTGCTGTAAATATATATATATAGTTACAGCTCACTTAATTGCCTTTTAGATCCTAGTAATTAATTAGTACAATGCTTGTTATTTTTTTCTCGTAACAATTAATATTTTCATTATGGCCGCGTGTTTAAAGAAGACCAAAGGAGAGAAGGTTCTTACCATAGTCCAGGGCCATGTACACAGTAAGCCGATTGGAAGAGCTGCAAGAAATATGAAAAAACAAAATTAATTAATGCATAAAAGTGCATAAGCAAATCTCACCTAGGCCATGCTTAAGAAGAAATAAAAGCAAGCAATATAAACCCTCTTGACTTTATGTGTCTAGAGCTTTCAATTAGGTTGAGTTTGATTCTTTGCCTTCCCAACAACCTTGAGCAAATTAAAGCTCTAGCAATGGATGAATTATTTACTTACTAAGGCTTGTAAACAAGGTTTCAATATATACTAATCATTTCTAGCTATATTACCAAGGAAACAATGGGGGAAGGCAACTTAAGATATTTTTCATTTTTCTCATTGTTTCAGAAATCTAAAGAAAACTTAAAAGTTTGAGATCAACCATTTCCCAAGCACATGGTTATCCTCTACTTGCTTCATCATCAAGGACAATCAATCCATTTCTATGTCATTGTCTCATTCTATAGTATCCTGCAAATAACTTTTTGAGATTGAAACCTCACCTCCGTAAGAATGATCATATAGTCCTAGTCGATCCATCAGACATGATTGGAAACATAGAATTAAAACTCAGCATTTCTTCTAAAGTTGAAAATATAGTATTTGTCATTTTTTTAATGTAAAAATAATTAATAACATCACATTGCAAGGAATAATCTGTTTATAAAAAAAAAGGAAAAGGAAAAAAGATAATCAAAATCAAAAGAGAGATATAGTTTCTTACTGAAGTACCCTGGTCGGCTTAGTATTCTCGTAATAGCTACATATACAACATGAAAAAATAAATCATTAATTAATCGAAAAGGCGACTTGAATAATTTTAAAAGTCTATCACCCCAATTGGCATAAACAACTTTCCACTTGGTCATGCTTAGCAATAAATATAAATAACTCTATAAATCTCTAGAATTCACGTATATCTAGATCGTATTTAATTCTCATGATTGTATTTCATTGATTTATTATATCTTATGAGTAATGTTAGAAATTGCATTTTTTTTTTATAATTATTTCACAATATTGATGTGGTAGTGCCAACAAATTCTTGGATCAATCATTGTTAAAAAAGAATCAAAAGATTTGTTGAAACTTCCACATCAGCATTGTGAAATAGTTGTAAGATAAAAAAAAAAAAAAGAGTAATGCTATATGTCAAACTCCTTTGTCCAAGTTCATTCAACTTTTTATATGTGGCGTTTTTTTTTTTTTTTTAAAAAAAAAAAAGTTCCATTTTGTATTTGTGGGGTCCATCTTTGTCCATATATGCAAAGTTGAATAAAGTTGAACAATAAAGTTGAAAATGTAGCATTACTCTTAAAAAAAAAAAATGTCTATCTCATTACTCTTTTATCATATATCCTTTAGTCTTTGGGATAGAAACCTTAATCTCATATGGTCGGCCACTGTCTGTTGTGACAAAGAAAAGAATAAGGTCAGTGTTTGGAATTTTAGAATTAGAAATCAAGTTAATTATTACAATACTAAACTAGAATGAATATCTTGATTATTACATAGGCATTATTGGAAGGGTAAGAGTTTGAAGTCTATTCTAGTTCAACTTTGCTTGAGCTCTACAGTTTATGCTATTTGGAGAGAGAGAAATAGCATTCGGCATGGTGTGCATTTACTATCAGAAGATAAAATTCTTCTAAAGATTTGTTGGGAGATACGTACTCGAATTTCTTCTAAGTGTAAATATATTAGAAGTAGAGAAAATCTTCTTTTATGTAGAAATTGAGGTCTCCCTGATAGAGTGCTAGCTTAATAGTTGATTGTTTTGTTTATAGCTACAGTTTTGTAGCTGTGTTCTCGTTGTAAGGAATTGTTTGGTTAATGAAATTTACTTATTCATTAAAAAAAAAAAAAATACATAGGCATTATTGTATGGGTATGCATGAATGGCTAGTGATGAGAGTAATAAGAAATCCAAGAATTAAGAAAATAAATAAATATAAATTTTATGGTGAACGTCATGTACGCAAGATATTTAATTAGATACTGCAACTGTTATGTCTTTTTCTCTCGCATGCATTCTTTTATATACGCACCATCTGGAGAGCAACTAACATTAATTGTTCGCCTCATCGAGCTCGGTAGCAATCGACATCTCTGCAGCTTCTACAATAAGCTGGGTACCAGGGAAGCTCAAAACCCCGTAGCAATTCATTGTGGAAGTCTGTATAGGAATAAAACCGACTACAAAAACCTTCTTTTTTTTTTTTTTGGTAGTATGTATATATATATATAGTATCGTTTTGCTATAGGGTTTCATACCAAAAACTTATAACACCTTTCAAAACAGTCTCAAAATTGTCTAAAACAAGCTCTAAATTGGCCTAAAACAATAGGCTTATACCTGACAGACGGTTAGGACATAAATAACCGCTAAGCGACAGTTACTCAAAACTGCTAACCACCTAATGGTGGCGGTTAGCTACCTTCTATCCTTGTCAACCCCGTCTTTGCTCACCAAGTCCAGCTCTCCAATTGAGTCACAGTCATCCAACTCACCCCCTCCGACGTCGAGGTACTCTACCGTTGATGATTCTCAACCACCAAGTTCTTCCCTCGCCAAGATATATATATATATTTTAAATTTTTTTTCCTTTTTTTTTTGAATTTATAAAAGTATTTTTATCTTATTGATCAAATTTTAAAGTTATTTTTGTCTTTTTATTGTCTTAAGGGTAAATGTGGGTTAAAAAATTGGTTTTTTACTTAGAAATTATGAATTTACGCTACATGTCGCGAGTTGAAGGCACTTCATTTAATGATTCGGCTTATATATATATATATATAGATTTTAAAGTTATTTTTATCTTTTTATTGTCTTAAGGGTAAATATCTCGATACAAGTCAGCTATCTAGCTAGCTACCATTTTAGTCCAGAAATCACGCCCAGCACGAGCCAGCTAGTCCCATGATCCACGCTGATTCACAACCTGACTCAAGCTCGGGCCCGTAGTTTACCTTCTCCATGTTTCATGTATCACAGCCGTATTATGGCTCCCGACAACAGGAGTGAAATGTGGCCTCTTTCTCTTTTGTTTTACTTTTGTCTCTCTTCCTCTACTTCCTTCTCTCTTGTATCCTTTTAATTCCTAAGCATTATTTGTAATCTCCGTACAACTCTCTCCACTCTGTGTGGCTATAAATAAAGGATACCTCACTGCTTTGGTGTATTAACCAATACAGCTTTATCAAATCTTTCACTAAGAACATTGATAATTTTTTTTTTGTAGTTTAGCTAGGGAAGACATTGGCTCAAACGATAGTTTAGAGGGGCATTAATGCTAGGTAATAGTTTGAAGGGCATGTTTACTTTCTTCCTTAGAATTAGGTCATATTTCATATATCTTTCTCACAAAAAATAAAAATAAAATATTCTATCATATATCCTTTAGTCCTTGAGATAGAAACCTTACATATTGTTGGGATGAAATATCCCTTTTTACTATGGGCCCACATGATTGACACGTGTAAGGCCAAGATGCACTCTTGACCAAAGTCAAATCCCTTTATATAGAAGGGGGAAGACCATTCCACCGGGGACTTCTTCTGGACTTTTAGACTTCTTCTCCTCTCTCTCCTCCTCTCTCTCTCTCACAGACAGGAGCTCTCTATGAGAGCTCCGGCTCACTGATCCACCCCTTAGAGGGAGGACTGTGGCTCTCTCTAGATCCCCCATTTTATTTCCCTCACTTTATACATTCTATATAAGCACGCTAACTTAAGCATCGGAGGGTCTTCGGCTCCGGCCGGGAACTTTCTGATGGCTCTTTATTTTGCAGACGCATCCCTCTCATGCCAGTGGAGTTTACTCTCCGTTCAACCATACAGTGGCCGTTGGGGTCGTCGACTCAACGAAGAAGGCGACCTAAAAATAGCACCAACACATATCAACTTCTCAAGTAGTCCACCTGTTGTGACAAAGAAAAGAATAATATCAGCGTTTGGAATTTTGGAATTAAAAATCAAGTTACAATGCCTAAACTAGAATGAATATCTTATTACGTAGGCATGGTATGGTTAGTGATGAGAGTGAGAATATAAGAACTAAGAAAAGAAAGGAATAGAAATTTAATCTAAGATATTTAATCAGAAATTGCAGGTGTTATGCCTTTTTTCTCGCATTCATTCTTTTATATGCGCACCATCTGAAAAGCAACTGACGTCATTGTTAGTCGCATTGAGGTAGCAATTTTCATATCTGCAGCTTCCACAATAAGCTTGGTACCAGGAAAGCTCAAAACCCCGTAGCAATTCATTTTGGAAGTCGCTACAGGAAATATTACTCAAGTCATCATAATAATATGGATGTGACCACGATGTGAGAGATATTTGCTCTACTTGGCACAAGTCATCCAAATCCACTGCACTACTCGAGAATAGAGCATATCTATAGTACCTCTTGGAAGAATACACTCCATCCTCAATGCAAGCAGAAATGTTTAAATGATACCCAGAATTCATTGGCTTTTCACATTTCACGAAAATCATACGGTTTGATAGAGAGAACGAACCATCTGTTTGATATGGATCCTTGAAACTGAAATTGTTGAAGTCTAGTAAATAGCGAGGGATGAAGGAGTACTCTTTGGCGTTTAGAATACCTGGGTCTACAACTCGGATTGTGTAGTCGGTGTAATTGATTTGTCGTACGTAGTATCTTCCATCATATAAGTATAACACTGTTTGGTTGTTTTGACATGAAAGACCATACCATGAATTTTCACAGTTGTCTGGATCGCCTGTCAATCGAAAGGGATAGCTGATGTTGTGAATATTGCCACAGGAAAAAGCAGGGCAGTGATGATTAGTATCATGAACAATAATGGCAACAACAACAAAAATGACAAGAACAACAAGGGCCGTGAGTTCAACAGGGGAGAACACTCCTCTTGCCATTGAGAGAAAGACAGAGAGACAACTTCCACAATTCATAGCAGAGCCTGTAGACAAAGTAAATACAGTACATTTATAAGGCGTAAGCAGCTACGTCATATATTGAAAATAGGCCCTTTATAAGTTAACGTCCATGAGACATA
>FXXK01000855.1:0-38834 GCA_900184695.1 Betula pendula
ACGATCCTGCTCACGAAGATGTGTCCTCCGCGTTCTGAAAAATAGGCAACGGACGGTAAGCGTGCCTCACGACGAGGCCAGGAGGGCGTTCCACAGCTTGGCCGAGTACTGGTTCGTCAATACCGGGTCTTCAACATCCAGTGAGCTCAGTAAGTTTCTGTTCCGTATTAGCCATCACAACTCTTTGCTTGTGTCATAGCCATCCTGGCATCCCTTACTGGATTCTGTGAGTTGAAACAGGCGAGTCCCATCTGCCATGAAGAGAAGAGAATGAAAAAAAAAAAAAATTTGAGCATGGGAAGCAAGACTGTGGAGAATCGGGCTTTGGATACCAATTGTAAGAGCTATTCTAAGTTGATGCTGTGAATTGCCTATGAAGTAAGTGGTTCAGAAGATGAATTAGAGAAAGATTATGTAATAAACGAAGAAATGAAAAACTTGGTATTGAAGATGATAATGGCTCTTCGAGAGCTCATCTTCATCCAGCATCACTAACAAACATTCAGAATATTTACTTTCTACTCTATCCACTAGCAGCTCCCTCCTATATAGCCTATTTCTGTTAGAAATTTTCTAACGAATGACAGCCTATTCTTCGTTACAAAACGCACTGAAACGATTATTAAACGCAGCTTCTAGAAGCATTAAAACGCAAAGCAGCTTTTAACGCAAGAAAAAGAAATAAAAAGGCCTAAAAGCCCCATAGCAAAATAAACAGTAAAACGCCGCATGAGACTGAATGCAGCTTCAGTCTGATAAAGTTCATCTTCACTGGGTTCCGTGCCTTTGGTGTAACTTTCGTATCTCCTAATCGAAGAAGCCACACCACCTCACACGTGGTTCATCTTTACCTCAATAGCCAACACCAGCTGCCCATTCGCCACCATGACCTCCTCAAGCTCGTTCCAGCAGGTTCTTTCGGCAAAATAAAGCTTCCTTTTGATAGGCACAATCCGCCTGTACAAATATCGGAAAATGGGGATGAAGCAAATCATCAAATTAAGTAAGGCTCCACCATTTGATCAGAGAGATAGGGCTAGTTAGGCTTAAAAGTATTGCGTTCTTAGGTAATTCTCATTGAAGGTGACTGGAAATTGGTGTCTCAAGTATGTTCCAATGACTATGTTTGTCAAATTGATGTAGTGACTATGAGCAACCCTTTTCCCAATTGTGTTCCAATTCCAAGATTAGAACAAAACATGAGAGTTTTTCCTTTTAATATTCCCAAAAAAAAAGATGTCAAATCTATTTCATGGTCCATATTAGATTTTAATGGATAGATCATGGTCATTTAGAGAAATAACCATGTCTATATTATATATCAACTCAATTTACTTATCTGAGAAAAGAAAAATGAGAGCACAAAATGTGTGTTGATGCTGAGAGAACCATCACAAGTCCTGTCACAACTAGATTCTACAATTTTTTTTTTTTCCCAAAAATCATGTTAATGCCTATTTCTATCAAAATTTTGAAGGCCTTGTACGTTGCTATACTATGTGATCCGACTAAATTACAAGATCATGAGAACAAATTTAAGACATGCATATATACCCAATGCTTCACACCTACAAAACACAAAGCCACCTTAACTTGAGTCCAGAGCTCTTCCAAAAGACCTTTAGCCCTTTACCATCTTCTCATGGCATATACTTGTTTCACCCTGCTCTCCAAGTATTTTCCTCAACCTCCATTCCATGCAAGACAAAAGATGAACAAGCATCAGACATAAAAAGAAACACTTATCACTCCAATGATGCTTATCACTCCAAAGATAAGGCAAAGAAATGAGGCATAACTAAACTGACAACAGATAACAAGTTCCAGGAAACCAACCTGCATATGCTTAATGAAGCCTCCGGCCCCCAAGAAATTGCTTATGAAGTTTTCTGCAAATCACTGTAAAAGTAAAATGATATCAACCAGAAAAAAGTAAGACAAAAACAGAGATCATCAAAATAATAATGCAAAACCAGAAAATTATTGCATTTAAGTGTCCAATTAATCATTTTCTATCACATAAGGTCCTAAGGATCATACCACATCAAGTTGCTGAGCTAAACATACAGCATCTCCCTCACTGGCTGGACAAGGATCATACCGCATCTCCTTTTAAGGAAAAAAAAATCATATAAATTATATTTCACATCCTCATGTGCTTATCATTGTACAAACTTCTAGATTCCACATAAGTTATACCTGAGTAACTACACTGCTTAGACTGCTTTCACACCTTTACCCGTTGCGAAGCAATTCCCCCTTTAACTTTTCTATACAAGACTTCACCATCATGTAATAGAATTTCAATATAATTTTTTATTCATTCATAATACCCTAACATTAGATTTTAAAAAATTAAAAATTAAACAAATACAAACGGCAAGGAGACCCGGCCGTAGGTCTCCATGGAGAAGACCCAACCGTGGGTCTCTATGGGAGAAGACATCTAACAGGGGATAAAATAGACATTTTACTTTGTAGTCCAAATTAATAAAAAATCTTAATGGTTGAGAGTGAATTAAAAGGAATATGGCTTGAGTGCTGTAACAACATTCATGCCGTACTTTTTAAAAGGGTTTGAATTAATTTTAAGTACTTAAAATTAATCCAAACCCTCCAAAAAGTACCACTTAGGTACTGTAACAGCACCAGGGGCGGAGGGAGGGGGGGTCGAGAGGGGTCAAATGCCCCCCCTCACCTCCTAAAAATGCTCCTTACTCCTCGTTGAATTTCTCTCTTTGGCCTGGTTGCCCACTCTAAAATATTCATCAAGGGGCAAATTTGCCCACACTCTGCCGAGTTTGCTGTGATTTTTGTTTTTTTTTTTCTTTCACATTTGTCACAGATCTCAGGCGTTCTGTAATTAGGTCAAAAAAAGAAATTACAGAGGTTGGAAAAGGGACGAAGGTTGAAGATGAGGCATTTTTTTTGTTTCTCTACAAAACGCACCGTTTAACCAAATTGGGATTTGAAATCTGAGACGTCTTGATAGTATGATTTGCAAATGGACAAGCGTGAGTCAGGACAAAAAAAAAAATTGAATGCTTGAATAAAAAAAGGCATCTAAGGCACGACTTTTGAGAATAAATATTGATTTGCAAATGTTGACGAGAAACTTTGAGAACAAATATTGCTTTGCAAATAACACTCTGATAGTTTGATTGAGTAGAGCTGGGCGTCCGTCTGTGACGGACGCCCAGCGTCCGTTTCCTCTTTTAAAAAAAAATAAAAACTCAAAAAAAATCACTTTTTTTCATAAAAAACAGGTTTAAATTTATCAAATCTCAAATTATTTTTCCTATGGCTATGAAAATGGGGATGAAATAAGCCTGAACCTGTTTTTTGTTAAAAAAAATGTTTTTGTTAATGTTTTACACTAAAAAAATAACAAAAAATTTTTTTTAAAAAAAACAGGTTCAGGCTTATTTCATTCCCATTTATAAAGCCATAGGAAAATAAATTTGAGATTTGATAAATTTAAACTGTTTTTAATAGAAAAAAGATATTTTTTTTTCATTTTTTCTTTTTTTTCTCCTACTGAAACGGACGCTAGGCGTCCGCGTTGTGCGGACACCTAGCAGGACTCAGTTTGATTTGCAAACTGATAAGACTAACTTTCTCAAAATATTGAATCTTGAATAAATTTATTCAAAGCCAAATGAATAAAAAAAAGCAAATAATTCCAAGTACCATCACGAATTTTGATAATACCATATAAATCTATGGGCATAATTAATGCATCCATTTATGCTATTTGACATATTAGAGAAGAGAAATAGAAAAATTTGCTGTGTGTGAATATGAGATTTCTTCCAAATTTTCAACAATTCAAATCAAGCTTTCAAAGTTCAACCATTCAAATCAATTTTTTCTAATTTTTCTTAAAAAATTCTGCCAGGTATGTCATAAATTTTATAATTGATTAAGCTTTTTATTTTAGAATGTTCTTTAAATAATTATTTTTTTATTTAGATGATCTTTTTGATAATGTTTTTTATTTAACTTTTGTATGAATATATATAGTTTTGTTTCATATTTTAATTGTATAAAATATATAATTGTATTACTTGAATTATGGAAAACAATGATTCTATTGAGGTCGAATCAAATTTAAAAGAACTTGTGGCGAGGTAAATTCAACGTTAGGTTGACAAAATAAATTGTAAGTTTATATTATATGTTTAAAACTAATTAAATTTGTTGGATTATTTATTTATTGCGTTAGTTATATTTTTAATATTTTAAATAATTTTTGTTCAACTTTTTTTATTCATATAAAAAAAAAAAAATTTGATCCCCCTGAGCCAAAATCCTGGCTCCGCCACTGAACAGCACCCAAGTCAAAATCCAATTAAAAAAGGCTAATAGAGGGTCAAATATAAAGTTTTTTTTTTTTTTTTTTTTTTTTTTTTTTTTTTTTTTTTTCAAATTGTGATGAAAAAAATTTCTTCAATTTAACATTCCATTTTATTAATGTTTAGATGAAACAGGGGACTTTGGCCCGACTCTCGTCCACTCACTACTCCCGCTTACAAAAGAACCAAAAGTCAACATATATGATCCGCAGAAAACTACAAACGGCCACAAAGATTTTCAGAGAGAGAGAGAGAGAGATGAGTGGAGCAGTGAAGGTGGTGTGTGTAACGGGAGCGTCAGGTTACATAGCGTCATGGTTGGTGAAGCTCTTGCTCCAGCGCGGCTACACTGTGAAAGCCTCAGTTCGTGATCCAAGTCAGTACTCAATACTTGGGATTTTCTCAGAAAATTACACTTGGGTTTCGTTTGTAACCGATGTTTCTCTTTAATTCATCGTAAACCCAGTTTCCTTTTTTTCACTAATATGATGACTATGCCTATAATTTTTGTTTAAGTGGTTGGTTCAATCTTTAGCAAGCTTCATGTAAGAGACAAAAATGATCTCTTTAATGGGTTGTGATAATGTTTGAAATATATATTTGTGAAATTATTGATTATATTTAAAAGCTTAAGCCGAATTTAAAGTGAGGCTTACATATAGAAGATTTAATTGAAATAAGGCGTGATTTACGGAGACAAGATCAAACTTGGAACCTTTGCTTCGATACCATGTTCAATTATCAATTGTTGTTTAACATCATTGTCTCCGTAATTCACGTTCTATTCCAATTTCAATTAAATACTTCATGTGTTCAGCCTTATTTTTCTATCCGTTTAAGTTTTTAGGATAATTGGTGATTTAAAATAGTATTAGAGCATAAATCACGAGTTCAAACCTCGTCTTTGTAATTTACTTTCAATTTTAATTGAATATTCAACATGTAGGACTTTACTTATTGAAGTAGAGTTTGAGCCCACAAGCAAGAGGAGTGTAAAAATATTAATTAAATGATTAAATTTACTATTTTCTATCGGCTTAACCTTTTAGGATAATTGATGATTTAATATAGTATCATAGCAAAGGTCTGAGTTTGAACATTGTTTCCGTAATTCACGTTCTATGCAATTAAATATTCAATGTGTTGGAAAAAATTTAAACTTGTAGGATAAATGGTGATTTGACAATATCAAAAAGAAAACTTATGCTTTAATTTGTCCAAAAACGTAAGATTTAGGAATTGTGCGGGAAATCTAGTGGCTACTTGAATCAATTTAATGATCAATCTGATTGTTTGCATTTAGGATAATGCCAACCTACTTTGTTGACCGGTTTGATCAACAGCCACTTTACTTTGCTGATAACTTCCTAGCAATCACTAAAAGGAGACTATATTTCATACTTCCATAGAATTTATTTTTTGATATTTGAGAAGGACAAGATAGAGTATATTGGTGATGTTAAGATGGATAAAGGTATAATCATTGAAAAGATACAACACAAACAGTTAATGGGTTCTGCTTAAAATGTGTGCAACAGATGATCCAAAGAAGATGGAACACTTACTTGTGTTGGATGGAGCTAAGGAAAGACTTCAATTATTCAAAGCGGACTTATTGGAAGAAGGAGCTTTTGATTCTGTGGTCCTGATGCAGGAGAATATCGGAGTATCTTGACAGAAAATATTTGAACAAGACTGGAAAGAATTAGTCATAATATATAAATATTATTTTAGAATAATATCTTTTCTTTGTCTACAAGTATTTTACTTTGTATCCAAGTTTAGGGTTATTTTTGTATTTTTATTCTTTCTTTTCTCCAAGTATTTACTTGGAAAATACTCAACTTAGCCTATATAAAGGCATGTATGTATTATTTGTAATTCAGTTTTCAAGCATCAATATATTTCTAGTTTTTCAGAGTTATTCTCTGTTAGCTTATTTGGGCAATTAGGGTATTTCTCTTCCCTATTTGTTATTTTCTCTCTTCCTGAATTTCCTTTTCAATCTTCAATTATTAGTTTCTGCTGCTAGTTCACGCTATCAGAACAATCTTAGTTCTGCCCGGCGTCAGTTGGTATCAAAGCTTAGCGTCTTCTTAGGGTGAATTTTTATCAATTTTCATGCCTAAAGATCGTGGTCGTGGTCGGCGTGGGCAGGTTCCGAATGAGGAAGTCCCCTATCATGATCACAATATACGAGACGTGACGATTGAAGACTTGCAGAGGCAGGTTGCGGAGTTAACCCAGCGTCTAGCGGCGCAAAACTTGGAGATGCATCGCGATATTGACGGTCGCAATGCAGAATCCAATTTCGAGAGCCCGTATCACAATACTGTTCTGATTCGGGAACAGCATGGTCGGGATGAGTGGCATGAAGACTTAGGTTTCAGAGTTGAGCTTTCAGAATTTTCTGACACCTTGACTGTTGTTAGCAAGTCGCAAGCCCATCTACCAAATCCATCTTATTTGGAGGAGGAAGATGATATCATTGAGCAAGATTTTTCTGTAGATTTGGTTTCTCCACCGATCTACGACATTTATCCTGACGAAGAGGATCTATTGGAGGAGGTAAATTTATTTATTGATACCATAAAAATTGTTGAAGATAATGATATCTATCATGTGTTTGATAAAAGTTCAAAGAGTAAAATATCTCAATGGGGTATTGAGAAAATTAATTGTTTTGATTTTCTTGGGATTGAAATTTTTCTATCAAGTTTTCCTGAACAAAATCTTGACATTGATTTTGGCATGTTGGAGGACAAATGGAGTTTTCATGGTCAAGAAAGAATTGATAATTTTTGGAAAAATTTTATGGAAAGTGAATTTATGACAATCAATCAAGAGCTTGTGAAAATTATTTTATCTCAAGTTAGTGCGAATAATTTCAGATCTAACATTCAAAGTCATGTTGTGATGGGTTGCAAGTTGTTTCTCTTCCGATATCAAGTTGCTTTGGTATTGAAAAATTCTGGATGGCATGAATTGATTGGACATCCAAAAGATCGAGGTAAAGATGATTTGAATTCGAGGACGAATTCTTTCCAACTCGGGGAGACTGATGCAGGAGAATATTGGAGTATCTTGACAGAAAATATTTGAACAAGACTGGAAAGAATTAGTCATAATATATAAATATTATTTTTAGAATAATATCTTTTTCTTTGTCTACAAGTATTTTACTTTGTATCCAAGTTTAGGGTTATTTTTGTATTTTTATTTCTTTCTTTTTCTCCAAGTATTTTACTTGGAAAATACTCAACTTAGCCTATATAAAGGCATGTATGTATTATTTGTAATTCAGTTTTCAAGCATCAATATATTTCTAGTTTTTCAGAGTTATTCTCTGTTAGCTTATTTGGGGCAATTAGGGTATTTCTCTTCCCTATTTGTTATTTTCTCTCTTCCTGAATTTCCTTTTCAATCTTCAATTATTAGTTTCTGCTGCTAGTTCACGCTATCAGAACAATCTTAGTTCTGCCCGGCGTCAGGTCCATGGGTGTGAGGGCGTTTTTCATATGGCGTCACCTTTTTTTCACAATGTCATTGATCCACAGGTACGTTCTATTTCACTTAAAGTGAATCAATGAGAATGTCATGGAATATGCCAATATGTTCTTTCAAAGACTGACCAATTTTGTATAATGCTTGGTGGTTGACCAAAAGTAGGTGAAACTTTGTTGCCCTCTAAATTCTAATGGCACAAAGCAGTCCATATGCTATATATTTCAAATTTTGATGCTTTTTCTTGTGTGAGTTTATTCTTTCACAGGTCGATACAGATGAGGTTACCCTCTTTGCATTTCGCATGTTTCAAAACGCTCATTGATATTCAATGGGTGCTGCTTCTATCTCATTGGTACTACCTTTACATTTGTTCAAAAGTTTGCATGCAAATCTCTGTTAGTAGATGGTTGAACTGATTCAAAATTAAAAAGTAACCAAAATGAAATAGTCTGTCTAGATACTGCGCAAGAGTTACATGTCAACTCACTTGTGCATATGTCAACATACCCAATACATAATGAATTTATTTATCATTCTTTGCAGGCAGAATTAATTGACCCAGCATTGAAGGGAACACTTAATGTTCTAAGATCATGTGCTAAAGTTCCAACCGTTAAAAGAGTGGTTATAACATCCTCAATGGCAGCGGTTGCATTCAATGGAAAACTTCTTGCTCCTGATGTAATAATTGATGAGACTAGGTTTTCAGATCCTGCTGTTTGTGAGAAATCAAAGGTGCATATATGTGCAAATTTTTATTACATACTATCTCTTTTTCAAGTTCTTTAGTGAATACTACATGTGAGGATTTAACTGGTTTGTAATGGATTATCGCTCATGCCATGATAGTGCATATATGAGGGTAAGTCTAGGGTCAGTTTTGTTCTGTTCAGACAATATGTTATTCTGTTCTTTCATTCTCATATCCAATATTAAATAGAAATGATTGAGGTAAAAAAGATAAAATTAAATGTGGTGTGAGAGGGTGAATTGAAAAAGGTTATGAACAGTATGCTTCATATATGTTGGTAGGAAATATCGTGCTTATTGTTTGTATTTGGTTTGGTCATGTGACATATACTCTGTATCAACAGTATTAGAAAGGGTTTAAATAATTTCATTGCGGGCAGAAAGTTTTTTCATTATGTCTTCTAAAAAATATTTATTTTTATCAGAGTTGGTATAGGCTTTCAAAATCCTTAGCAGAGGAGGCCGCATGGAAATTTGCAAAAGAGGATGGAATTGACATAGTAGCAATGAACCCAGGGTTGGTGATTGGTCCTCTCTTACAGCCAACTCTTAATTCAAGTGTGGAGCCAGTTTTGAAGCTTGTAAATGGTACTCTTAGCTAGTGACATATTGTTTACCTTTCTGTTTGAATATATACTAACAAATACTGACGTAGGACGTCCACCATAAAGAAAAATAAATAAATAAATAAAATAAAGATTTTATTTTTATTATTTTTTTTTAACTTTATTTATTTCCTTTATAGGATTGTAATTGTTTCCTTACTAGGATTAAGTTTACTTTCTCTACTAGGACTAGAATTACTTTCTCTTCAAGTTTTCTACTAATATAAATATGTGAATCTACATTGTAATCAAACACACAATTGAATATTTATCAATCAGAGAATTTCTCTCAAATACTCTGCGGAGTTTGTTACTTTTAAGCTTGCGGACTTGTTTTATCTTTTAGTCAAAAGACGTAGACGCTTCTGATTTGTTTACCAAGTCTTCCGCTACGTCAAATACTTACGATTATTTATAAAATAACTCTATTGAAGAATTTGCCATGGTCCTTGGACCAAATGGCATATCCTCCCCATGTAACTAAGGGGTGGACAGTGTGGAGTTATTTACCTGTTAAAGAAAAACTCTATAGAATGTTCAATTATTCTAGGAATTATGAGGGTAAAGATTTGATTTAATTTTAGGTACTTTTTTTTTTTTTTAATCAATAGTTCATTGAATAGTACATCTCACTGACAAACCTCCAAAAGAAAAATGATTGAGCCCTTGCATATTCTTTTGCTTTTGCTAACTTTACTGTTCTTATGTAAAGAATATAGCATGTGACAAAAATCAAAGGCAAATGAGTGGCAGCAGATAGAGTAATCTGTTAAATAGGAGGATTAATAACAATGTTATTCACAAAATATTTTGTGCCTGCATGGCTGCATTAGATGTATTCACCCAATCATATTTCTTTCTCCAGTCACCTCAACTTCCAGTACTATTTACCAAATGAACTAGCTTTAATTCGTCATAACTTCTACAATTTTGAAGAAAGGAATGGGTTTTTGGTCCAATCCATGTGGCTTACTCTTCTTCTTTTTTTTTTTTTTTTTAAAAAAAATAATAATTAGTGAACAGTTGTTATTTTCCTGAATCATGAGTAGTCTGATATGGCGTCCCTTGTCATTTTTTCCATCTATTTTGTTCAAATGATTTTACATTTGTCTTTAGAAAAAAGTGTACTAGATCTTGGGACTTGCAGCTCGCACTATTTAAAACTCTATGCTAGTTTATATGGAAATAAGATCACTTTCCAAATCTTATGGTGCTTTGGATGGAGCTTCAAGTTAGAGGTGGCAAAACCCAACTTACACTGCCCCACAACAT
This sequence comes from Betula pendula, assembly GCA_900184695.1. Lineage (NCBI taxonomy): Eukaryota > Viridiplantae > Streptophyta > Magnoliopsida > Fagales > Betulaceae > Betula > Betula pendula. The sequence goes on from FXXK01000855.1 coordinate 10,490, forward strand.
AACCAGAAAATATGGGAGCCAGCTTTTATTACAGGTCAATTACATGTAAAAACAAATTCAAATCTCTATTGCAAAATGGTTAGCCATGCCATATTAGAGAAATGCTATACACACTTCCACTCTCACATTCCTAAATGTAAACTCTTTGACGTGACAGTAAAAATTACTATTGGATCCAAATTCAATAGTAATCCATCCAAAATCTAATGACATTTTTCACTACCACGTAAGGGAGTGTGCACTTAAGAGCGTGAGAGTGGGAGTGTATGTATCATTTCTCGCCATACTATCCTAGTTAGTTTTATTCTTATATTAGATAATTCTTATATATGTTCATCTTGAATGACTTGTAGTGGCTTTCTTCACATCACATGGAATTGCTTGTATTTTCTTCTGCCATTTTGCTCATTATCATGAAACCCTTGCCATGACTAATGTTGCTTGTGACTTTGCTCTGCACAAAAGGTTTGTTTATTTTTTTTAAGAATTAAAAAGAAGAAGGAGTTTTAGTTCTAGGATAGTTTTCCTATTGAGAGAGTTTCTTTTAAAGGAAACTTCATATAGCCTCCCTGAATATCTAGCCCTTTTGACATGCCTCCCCTAATCTTTAAAAACTACTTTGGTATCATGAATTTCTAATATCTATCACTTATCCTTCTCCGTTAGATTTTCGGTTAAATCCTAACAAAGGGGTGTCAAAATTTCCAAAATACTCTCATTTTTTTTAAAAAAAAAAAAAATGAAAAAAATTACAAGGATTTAGGCGTTGGTTAGGATTTAACAGAATTTTCAAAAATACACACGCTTGCATCTTTGAAATTTTTTTATAATTTTTTTAATAAAAAAAATACAGGGGTATTTTGAAAATTTTGAAAGGATTTAATAGAAAGGGGTAAATGATAGACATTAGAAGTTCAGGGTACCAAAGTGAGAATTTTTAAAGATTATGGGGCATGTCAAAAGGACTAAAAGTTCAGGAGCTATATGAAGTTTCCCCTTTCTTTTAAATTGAAAGGAATCAAGGTGAAATGCAGTTCCTTTCAAGGTAATTTTAAAAATACATCTTTCATAATCTTCAAAATGTCTTAATTTCTCCCAGAAAGTGGTTCTGCCTAATTCCTTCTCCTAAAAGGCACATTCTTTTTTTAGGCAAGCAGGTTGACCGTTTATCTTATGCAGGGGCCGAAAGATTTCCAAATGTTACTTACAGATTGGTTGATGTTAGAGATGTTGCCAATGCACATATACTAGCCTTTGAGAAGCCATCAGCTAGTGGAAGATATTGTTTAGTTGGAAGAGTTATTCACTGTTCTGAGGTTATGAAGATGTTGCGTGAACTCTTCCCTGATCTCAATCTTCCTGAAAAGTTAGCTATATATCCATATAACCAACATAAGCATCAATTTCTTTCTTTTCTTATCAACAACATGAGGTCATCAGCTTCCAAATACAAAAAGAACTCTTGATCCTCTAATCAGCCTCAATATTGAAACTATTCCGTTTTAACTTTCATGGTCAATTTTTCATTGACACTGGTTTAGCATTGTTAGATTTACTGTGTATGTTCATGTGTACACTACAAAAAAAACAAATTATAATTTCTGAATAGCTTGGTTACCTCAAACTGAATGTTCTGAATTTTTTGTACCTGGAACTCAAGCATCAAGGATTGTCAATTTGAATCCAGGACCTATTAATCGAATAGTCTGTTTTGTAACATATTTCAGCTACTACTGTAATAAAATCCTACACAATTGACTCATGTTTTATACATTGCAGATGTGCAGATGAAAAGCCTTTTATGTCAACCTACAAGGTGTCCAAGGAGAGAGCTGAAAGTTTAGGCCTTAACTTTACTCCTGTGGAGGTGAGTTTAAAGGAAACTGTTGAAAAAGCTTGAAGGCTAAGAACTTCTTGTGTGCCTGATTCATCATATTTAACATCAAGTCGGGCAAATAGTAGTAGATAAACTTTACCTAGCTCAATTTTATTGTTTCAAAAATCATTTGTAGTAGCACTGACTGTTCTTGAGGACTTACTGTTGTAATATTTTGGCTTTGACCTTTGTATAATAATGGTATAAAGCATGTGTGACTTCCGCTTTTTATTTTCAAACATATCTTTTATGAAGTTTCATGCAGATTATAAATAAAGAAAGCATTGAAGTTGCTATAGTTCACTACCCTAGTAGAATCTTTATGACTCCTTATTCTCTTTTAAATATTCATGCTATCAAGTTGATTCAATTAAGTTGTGCTTCACAAACTATTCATAGTATTCTCATGTTGGAACATCAGCCTCCAAAGTACAGAAGCGTGGATTTGCTTCTGCTGGCCAGGGATGTTTCTCAGGCTAAGAATTACTGCAAGCTTATAGCTGCGAAATTTCACTATATAATCTTGCACCAATTTGAAATACAGGGACACTTAATTGTCCTTAAAGAGTTGGGTACAAGAGTGGAGCAAGACCATTTGCAATTAAGCACATGCCGGCATACCAATTACTAGTAACTGACATGTTAACATCCAAGACTTTTTTGTTTAGCAAGGGAGATATGTCGCCAATCACATTGTACTAATTCATCTAAATGCTACCCAGTGTGAAATTTATGCACTCGCATTCTTCCAATAGAGCAGCACGGTCATTCTGGTTTGTTATGGCAAGATAGTAGTAGCATTTGAGAATTACAGTACCTGCAGAGCTAATGTTACAGGGAAGATAAGAGACTTTGGGATAAATGGGGGTTAGAAATTCCAATTCAAGTTGTTGTACCTGTTTTCTCTTTGGAAGAATTGGCCTGGCTTGCAGATTCTTTTGTTGTTCTCCGAGTTTGGATGTATTCTTTTTGTCTTGGTTTTTAGCTGCCATATTGATGTAGACCAGTTGGCATTTGATTTCATGAAGAAATAAGGAGAGGACATTTGTGTTTGGACGAAATCTAAAACCCGTCTGGACGAGTCTACTGGGAGGATACTGGAAAGGGGTCCAGGGAGTATTCGATAAAAAAAATAAAAAAATAAAAAATAAATAGAAAGAGAGAGAAGAAGAAGAAAGTCCTTTATGCATTTTTTCAAAATAGCACTCAGAAAGTTGTAACACTTGAACCAGCCTTTTGAAAAATCTGAAAGCACTAAAGACGGGAGAAAGATTCATCAAAGATGTTCGTTCCTATAGGGGTAAGGACTTCCTACTAGAACTACCCTGTTGTAATGAGAACTTGGTTAAGAAAAAAATTGAGAACTTGATTGGAAAAGATTATGTTATAAGAAAAAATATCTTTCTTAGAAAATTGCCATGATCATTATGTGACGCTTAAAATAGGTTATGACACCATATAAGTAGCATCAAATTGGCAGGAAAAAGCAAAATGATCTTATCCATGGACCAAGAACTTGATGTAGGGTAGACACTGGAAAATGCAGAAAAGATATCTTCTCAACTTTTGCATGACAGATGAGATCCAAAAATTCTGTACTGTTAAGGAAGTCCTCGTGTTGCCAATAATGGATGAGGTTTTAGAAAGTAGCATCACCATCAATAACAGAATGTGCAGCCTTTTTCTGGGGAAAGAAGAAAGAAAGAAAGAGGGAAAAAAAAAATACTGTACAACCGGCTTACTGAAACAGTCTGGAAGTTGAATCAGTTGATCAGCTCCTAAATTGTAAACTTCTAAACCCTAATTTCATCTGCGGGTATTTCACCTTCATTACCTAGGCTATAGTGAAACTACATGATTTAGATACCCGACACTGACTTTGAGTTAGTTTGCTAAGAGTCACCACCTTCTCAAAAATGTAATGAATCTGTAATGGTCAGTAATTCATCTCCTTTGTGTCCAACCATACACCAACGTTTTAGTGATGCAAGTACTACAAAATCAGAGTCGGTCATGGCAGGTTTTAGATAAAGCATATCCGGGAATATTTTTTCCTTCGATGAGTAATTATATACTGCAATAAGTATAGAGAAAAGAAAATGAAGAAGGTTGTTAACTATGAATACACACGATTATGTAAATGGTTATTGCATTGTTGGGAGAACTCAACTTTGGTTCTCATTGTATCACTGGTTTGGGTATACCTTTCTAAGTACAAAACATATTGAGCACTGTCATCATAAATAGTATCTATACCTTGGAAGCATATAACTTTCGAGTTTCGAAAAATGACTTACCTAGATGTGAATCCAAGGTGGAACTTTGAAATTCTCCACTATGCAAAACAAAAAATTCACTAGCCGTGCTCTCTGTCGTAGATGTCTCTGTTGTCAATCAAAATAGTAGTGAAAATACAATGGTTGTGGGCTGTCTTGAGCCAATCTTGTCGATTTTTCTTGCACCATTGACTTTAACAGAGGACCACTAAGGATATCAAATCGCAGAAGTGAGGGAGGTAGGCCCTCCTTTGCGAGGACGTGATCTTAACTAGAGATCTTCAGATGGTTTAGAGCTGTGAGGCTCTGAACGCCCTTGGGACAGGTATTACAGCTCTGGGAAATATTCAATGGAGAGAGGTTGGCAGAATCATCATTCCGATTTTCCTTTTCCTCTGGGAGAGACACTAGATCTGGATATCCAACATGAATGGAGAGTTCTATAAGAGAGGTGAGTCCTTACAGCCCCATTTACTTGACCATCAAATACTTGTTTAAACCTTTATCAGGTCAAAGACTACAACATTTCAAAACAATTAAGATTTAATGTTAGATGATAAAAAAGATTCCAGGTTTTTTCTTTGCCCAAGTAAAATGAATACATTTGTTATCTTTATTCATAGATAAGTGATATCATGATTATACGTGACATTCAAATTGTTGTAAGGTGTCTTTATGAAGTTCCAGGGTGGATGGCAGTACATGTAGTTCTTCACAAGTTTTGGGTGCATATATGCTCCAGATCATAGTTACACCTGATTCTTGACTTTTGGAGTAGGTCTGTTTGATCTCATTCTCCTCTGCAAAGGTATGAATAATTAGCAAACTTTTCTATCCATACAACATTGCGGATACTGGGTTTTGACAACAAAAAGAGAATGAGTTTACTACTGAGACTATTTGAGATCGGCCATCCATTCTTGTGGGTCATCCGATCTTCAGAGAATGGAAGAGAAGAAGCAGATGATCTGATAAAGAAAAAGTCGAGGGAAGCAGAACAAGGGTTAATAGTGCTGTGGTGTTCACAGGTGAAGGTGCTCTGTCACAATTCAGTGGGGTGTTTCGTGATGCATTGCGGGCGGAATTCCACCTTGGAAAGTATGGTGGCCGGAGTGCCGGTGGTGGCATGTCCGCATTTTTCAGACCAGACAAAGAATGCGAAGCTGGTGGAGAAGGTGTGGGACTGGAATTAAAAACAAGAGTGAATGAAGGAGGGGGGGGGGGGCTGGGGCGGGGGGGCGGGGTCGTGGAGAGGGAAGAGATAAAGAAGTGCGTGGAGAATTCTCCACAAGGAATCTAGTTCTCCCATTTCTCCATATTCTCGAAACATTAAAGGCCTTGTTTAATTTGGAAGTGGACTCAACTCAAATCTGGATCCTAAATTTCAAAAACCCATTCAGTTATGGATGTTTTGGGTGTTTGGAGTTTGTACCGAGTATGGATTTCATGAAGGAAAAAAAAAAAAAGGTAAAACTTCGAATTTTTTCACATAAACGAATCTTAAATTTGCATATGATTTGTACTGAAAACAAAAAGAAGAAAGTTTACTACTGGGACTATTTCCTCGACAATTCAATAAATCTTTTATGGTGGCAATGAGTCTCTCCACATAGATTTTGTTTTGTTATGTATTTCAATGGATTTTGTAAGTTTACAATTTGAGGGCATCAAATACATAACAAAACAAAATCCATTGAAATTGAAAATTTTCCCAGTTGTGCGCTTCAGAATAAGCATAGAAAGTAAAGTCAGTCTCGCTTACATATATACTTATAATTTTGCTAGAATGCAGCCGACTTTGGGTTCTAGTTCTTACATCTCGAGTCCCAAATTAGCATGGCACATGATAAAATATCACCACTAGAAACCTCTCTAAGATTCAATCCCAACCAAACATTCAACATAGGTATTATGACCTCAATTTCATAATAGAACAAACAATTTGAAGAACTTACAACTGGGCTGAAAATCCCACAATTCATGCATACTTAAAACCCCAACCTCAGACTTTATTGAATTAATTCCAATGCAATTCAAGTCAACTAACATTGAAATTATCACAAGAAAGATAATGTTCAAAAACATACCCAAAATGGTTCAATTTGGCGAAAACCCTAAAATTAGAGCAGGACAGGTTTGGGTCAAACCCGTGGTTTCCGGGGGAATTCCAGCCAAATTTGCGGTGGTTTGTCGGGGTCAGGTTCCTGGTTGTTACATTGAGTTTCTTTAATTTGCATCTTACACTGATCTTTCTGCCTTTACAACATAGAAGAACAGTTATCATTAAATTTCAGAGAGGCAGATAATATGCTCACTGTTATTTGCTATTATATATTTATATAAGTACCCTTGGGCTATCTTGAACCACTCTTGTCATTGGTCTTTCTTGCAGCAGTGGACATCCATTTATCTCAGCTATTAAAAGAAGGTGGTCTGGTAACCTTCCAGACAGCTTGGGACAACTTTGAATAGAAAGTTCACGTAGCTGTGGGAATTCTCCACAAGGAATCCAGTTATCCCATTTCTCCATATTCTCGAAACGTAAAGTCTCCAAGGATTCAAAAGGTGGCGAGACATCTCCATCATAAAACTCAGAACCAACCTTCACTACCCCAGCCATACCTATGATAGAAAGGTCTTTGAGTGATGGTAGTTGCCCAACTGGTGGCAATGATATGCACTTTTTACAGTTTTCAAGCCTCAGGCGCACCATATTACGAAATGAAGAAGCTCCTAACCATTTTGGAAATGTTGTTCCACCATAGCACCTGATAGTGAGCTCTTTCAAATCCTTGTGAGGCTGTAGCTCCTTAAGTACCTCTAGATCAATTGTTCTGTCTTGTGGCTCAGCCAAGTTGCAACTCCATTCCAACAACAACCCACCAAGATTGGCCTTTAGACTTAAATTGGCGCCTGTTGCATCCCCAGGTTGAATCACATTCTCCAATCTTGAAATGCAGAGTGTCTCTCGGAGATGCAACAAAGGCCCTAGCTCTTTTACCCCAGAGCAAGGATCTTCTCCCACAACTAAATCAGACAATGTCCGGAGACAAGTTAATTTACCCATTTGCGGAGGCATTCCTTCCAATAAACCTGTTTTTCGGATATTGAGGTGGCGCAAGTTAACTAGTTTCTGAAACATTGAAGGTAATTTCTTTAGAGTATGACAATTCTCTAATATCAATGTTTGTAAGTTGTAGAGAGTGGTTGTTGATTCAGGCATACTCTCGATACTAGTGTTAGAAAGGTCGAGATATCGTAGATGCTTCAAATCACCAATTGATTCTGATAACTCAGTTATATGGCATCTACTCAAAGAGAGGACCCTTAAGCATCCGAATTGGCGAGAAACATTACAAGTCAAGGAACACTCCCCTTGATTTGGCAGCACAAGAGGTAAGAAGGTTCGTAAATGAGTAAGTTCAGATAAAGCCTCAAAGTTATGACAACAATTACCGCGGCCACACAAGTAAGACATATGCCGAGCCTTTTTAAGAATTTTCTCTTCGTTCCCATACTCAAATCTGTCATCCATCCTAAAACATGTATCTCTTGCAACCCATTGAGCCAAATCGTTGATAAAGTCATGCATCATAAACCGTGATTCATCCATGCTTGACTTTCGGAAAAATGATTTTTTTACCAGCTCTTGAAAATATTCACTCCCCAAATCCTCCATTTCCTTTTTCTTTTGTGGCTGAAGTAAACCTTCTGCCATCCATAATTGAACAAGCTGCTTCTCCTCAAATTCATAGCCCTTGGGGATTATTGAACAATGCGCAAAGCACCTCTTTAAATGTAAAGGCAAATGGTGGTAGCTCAGCATAAGAACCGAAAGAATTTCATCTCTCTCTTCTGGTGCATCCAGTATCCTCCTATTCGATACTTCTTCCCACTTAAGATGATCCAGTTCAGAGAGTAAAAGGCTTCCAAAGATTTCGGCCGCCAAAGGCAAGCCTTTACACTTATCAACGATTTTCTCACCAATACGTAGGATTGAATCTTCAGCATTGATGCTCCTTCCAGCCCCCCAGGCATGTAGGGTAAATACAGATAAACAAGCAGTATCAGACAGCACTTGCAAAGGGTAAGCAGGAACGTTACCCATCTTTGATGAAACTTCCCGATCGCGAGTTGTGATGATAATTCTGCTTTCTGGAGTCCCTTTTGGGAAAAGATCACGTAGCTTTTTCCGCGACTGGTGGTCACAAGTCCAAACATCATCCAGAATGACTAGAAATTTCTTTACACACAGTTGCTTCCGTAGTTCGTCTTGCAACAACTCTGGCTCATTGCTGTCCAGTATGAATTTAAACATTTCTATATCTTTGGCTTCACATGTTTGACGGATGACAGATGTATAAATCGTTTTTCTAAGCTTATCAACATTAAAAACGTTAGAAACATAAGCCCATACTTTCACGTCAAAATGGCTTTGCACTTCTTTATCATTGTATACAAGCTGGGCAAGAGTTGTCTTTCCTACACCTCCCATACCATGTATCGAAATCACAGAGACCTCAGCATCATTATTATATGTTTCACTCAGCAATAATTCAAGTATAGCCTTTTTATCTTCCTCCCTGCCAAAAACACGATCTTCATACACTAAAGAAGTTGAGGGCGTCCCTCTTATCATCCCACCAACATTTTCTGTCAAACGTAGTTCGTCTTTTTCTTTCACGATATCGTTGAATTGAGTCGTGATTTTCTCTATCTCTGACACCAGCTTAATGTTGGTCTTAACAGCCCTTGGAGTCAAAGGAGAACATGACGGACAGCAAGGAGGGATGAGTTTCTGTACCTTATTTGTGCTAGCCTGATTTTCAGCGATCGATGCTTCCGTCGCGAACTCATCCAGTATGTCCTCCACATCGTAAGCCAAGTCTCTGAGATCATCCAACCACCGTTCCACCGCTCCATCCTTATCTTGCCTCAGTCTCTTATCCGCATCATCAAGGACTGCCTGAATTTTTTTTAACTTATTCTTCCACTTGTCCAGCTTTTTCTCAAGTCCCACGTATCGGCGTGCAAAGTTCAGCACCTCTCGAGATCCCAGGCGGTCAAACAGCACTTGGAGGAACGCACCAAGGAAGACCTCATACAGTATCATTGTTTTCAAGGTAGACAGGAATGAAGGAAACGATACAAAGAAGTCAAGCAGACAAAGCACAAGTAAATGGTTTCTTCGATCTCTGAAAGCTTGAGCACTGAGCAGTCTCGGATGTTCTTGTGGCCAGAAAGTCAAATCGGTTGATTGAGGGCCCTTGCTGAGATGTTTGTCATGTGCACGCTGTTTCCTGTCATGATTCTCCTTCCACTTGAGCAATAAACTATAATTAGGAAAAAAAATTAAAATGTTTTTCGTCTACCTCCGGTCCGTGCGAAAACACTGTGATTGTGAAACCGATTTCTCTAGTTTAAACGGCCAAGATTGTTTGATCCTGCTTTATGTGGTTGTCCTTGACCAATTAAGGTGATAAGATGAGAAAAAGCTCATTATTTGAAGTACTCAATAGAGTACACAAGATTACCCGTGTAGTGGGATCCCCGTACATACAGTTGGCGAGATAGACATCCAATAAAATAACTTTCTTTATTCAATTATTTGCTCGAGGATCTACAAGAAACTGATATTGACCCGCAATTAAAACCGTTCTACAATTTTTTTTTTTTTTTGAAGTTGTTCTACAAGAAATTAATCGTTACTAGCATATAATCCACGCTATGCGCGGATTTTTTTAATTATAATTTAATTATAATTTTTTTTATTATATGAATAATAATAATGAATAAAAAAAATTGAGGAAAAAAAGGTGTAGTATATATTAGGCTAATATTTTGTACAACAATATATTTTGCTAAGAAGAATCTAAAACGATAGAATATAGTAAAATACAAATTACTTCACAATCACTAATCACCAGAAAATATTTTAAAGAAGCAGGTTTAATTATATTAAAGTCAACAAATATGAGTTTCAAGTTTATTTGGTAGCGATTAATTGGAACTCCAACACCGAAACCGAGTATCTTGCCTAGAAACATTTTTCTATTGGAACTAACAAAGCCCAGTGGTATTAAGCTTTAAGTTCTACTCAATAAATATAACACAATTCAAGTATCTTTAAACGAACACAAAAGAAAACCGAAAAGGAAAAAAAAATTAACTTCCTTTGCCGAATATTGAGCATTCATAACCAAACAGTTTTATTGGTCAAAGCTTGCATTTCTCCAAATCTACAGCTGAATATCTGTATGACAATAATATGCCTTAATTGCACCAATATTAGCAACTACTTTAGATAAACTCTCTAGAGAAAATACATACGAACAAACTAAACATAATCAGTAGAGAACAACGGGGCATTGAGCATTCAAAACCAAACAGTTTTATTGGTCAAAGCTTGCATTTCTTCAAATGTACAGCCGAATATTTGTATGACAATAACATGTCTTAATTACACCAATATCAACAACTACTTCAGATAAACTCTCTGGAGAAGATGCATACATACATACGAACAGACTAAACATAATAATTAATAAAGAGCAACTGGACAACAGTCATGCAGTCCAACACCCGCACACCCATGGACGAAAGCTTGTGATTCATCTTGCTGGTAGAAAACACAATGAGAAAATAAGCTTAATCATAACTCATGGCTCTGTAAATTGAAACCATAATAAAGAGGAACATCGAAATCCACTTTTTGTTTCACACATACTCAAGACAAAAAATACAACATTGAAAATGGAAAGACCAAATGGCAATAGGAAAAACCTCATATTTTAAAGCTTCTTCTTTAGCCCCCTCATGCGCTTCTTCTATATATGCCTCAACAAATGAGCTTTTCTCCAATCTTCAATTATCCTAAACTCCAAGCCACCCTCTACCTTCTAACAATTCAATCTTCTAATTTATATCTTTTTTCTCTCATTAATTTCTAAAGAATCCGCTCTTAAACCAACAAAAATTAAAAAGTTCAGTGATCTCTACAAAGAAATAACACAAATGCATAGAAAGAAAGAAAACAAAGAAAAAAACTTATATATTCAGTGATCTCTACAATTAGTTGGGCATAAACACATTCAAATATCCTAAAAAAAAAAATATCACAACCAAATTGAGATGAATACAATTTGGTCAAACTTCTTAGCACCCAATTGGTCAAATATCACAAACATAAAATCTAAATTGTCAAATATCGCAAATGAAAAATCTGAAATTTCTTTACCTTCAAACGTGTTTTCATTTTCTTGAAAGCCCTAAGTTTTGATTACTCAGAGGGAGAGAACCTAAAACAACACTAACTTACGCAAATTAAACACTAAAACATTTCAAAAATATAATTTAGACTATTATTTAAAGGCATTATAAAAAATGAGGTTTATAATTTATCTTTTCTCCAAAATATGCAGGTGAAATTCAATATGGACATAGATTATGGGTTAGTTTTCAAATTTCGATACTATGATAGTTTTAAAATTTGCACATTATACCATATTGAACAACATAAGCAAAAAAAACAAAAAAAAAAAACAAAACAAAACAAACCAAACCAAGGAATACAAATTAGAATATAGTATAATAATAAGCCACAATTCAGTGATCTTTATTTGCATATATGAGGATTTGAAACTATAAGCGGTGCCTTTTCCTGCAACCAAAATAACACACCAAGCCTCAACCCAATCAAAATTTGAGAATCCATGCAACAAATACATCAAAGAAGATAAACTTCATCAAGATATTTCAATTCAGGACATTTACCAAAGTTAAACTTCATCAAGTTTTAAACCAAAATCAAGAAACCCATATCTCTAAATTCTAGAATATACAAAAATTTGAAAAACCTATGTATAATCTCTGTACATCATTTTCAATACAAAAACTTCACTGTATCACTTTCTTGAATTAGAGAATTCATAAAAACACCACCACTACCAATAATTTATAGATTTCAAATTCTTAAGGCAAAGCAAGCCCAACATTTTTATATTGTTGAGAAAGTCAAAATTAGTACTCACATACAATTAAAAAACAAAAACAAACAAACAAACTTAATGCTTCTATGGTACATTGATCTAACAAAACACATTCAATGGAATTGATAGCACTAAATTTAACATGTAACTGAGAAGGAAAGTCATGGTATATTAAGTGAATAAATCACAAATCACATAACCCTTTTGGGAACTTTCATGCCGAATCTATGTTTTGCCTTCTGCCATAGACCTGGATGAATTCCTGAGGGAACAAAGGTGGTATAGTCAGTAACATGTAGCTAACATAGAAAAAGCAATCTCCAATAAATATTCCTAGAAATAAAGCATCAAGATTCCAGTTTAACAACAACACATAGAATGCATCAATTAAACATAAACACACAATTGTATACTATTATATGAGTCCTTATTTTTGTACCTTCATTTAGCAATAAATACTACTTGTAATATCCATACATTATCATAATGATTGAGAAATTAAAGCAGAAAAATACCTGTAGGAAATTTCATAATGATGTAAACATTAGGCTATAGAAAAAAACAACACTAATGTGGAATAAAGCACCAAAGTAATCAAGCAGAGAGAAACAAATCCAAGCTGCATTCATGAATAAGATATCACAAATGCTTGGAAGAGATGCATATGCAACTTCTTTTTAGTAAATAGCAAGCTTTTTTGCTCTAAGTCTTCAACAATATCAATAGTAAAGGATATCTAACTGGAAAGTGAAAAGAAATGAGGAAAAAACATAGAAATGTAGACATGCAATGAACCCCAACATGGCATTGCATTTTCCAATTAAAGTTCTTTCTCAATTATAACAGTAACATGTCATAACCAATTCTATTGAACATCTTTATGTTATCAGTGATTCCATACATTTTAGACAATTTAGCAAACATAGAAAACATCCACCTCCAATAGAAAACATGAAACTTCTAGAAGGTAAACAAAATTCATCAATGATCAATAAGCATAGAAAAATTACAACATTCAAGATTTAAAACACAAACCGACTCAAATAAGAGAGGAAGTATATGGTTTAGCAAGTTCTTTTGTTTTTCTAAACAGTTACTAAATAAGAATAGGACATTCAATTGTCCATATTATTCTAAGAGCAATAACAATTGATATGAAAAGCCTAAACATCAAAAGTAATTTAATCAAGTACCCAGTCAAAGAACTGATGAAGCATATTGATAAAGACAATAGATAATACGGAATTGTGAAAGAAAATAAGAAAAACATGGAAAACATACTTTGTTCTCAAGAAAATTTTCTAAGAAAACAAACAAAAGAAAAAAGCCATTATTGATCATTAATCACATGAGGAACCAAATAATTAGAACCTAATTTCAAGCAAATAGGTATTCCGAAAAAATACAAAATTGAGACAAACCCAGTACAACAAAACGATCAAGGAAATCATCTTTCATTGTAGAAGGAAATTATCTTTATAACAATCATTTTCACAAACACCTGGTGTGCATGTCAAAAGGCACTAAGCACGATAGATTCAAAAGAGGGAAAGTAGGAGGATCACCTTAGGAAGGTGGCTTTGCGTACGTCAATCTGCAAAGTCGAGCGGAAATCATCAAAAAAGAAATGAAAAGAAGAGAGAAAAAGGCAGAGAGAGAGCTTGGCAAAACTTGGGATCCAAAATTTTCTTTTTCTTTTCTGTTTCCTTTGGCTTTTTGGGAACCAAACATGGAGTTAAATGGCTTACCTGGATTGCAGAAGCAGGGTTCATCGACAATGGGTTACTCCGGGGTAGAGAGGTCGAACAATTGAGGCGCATCAAAGTTATTCCAATCTAATTCCATGACTTCGAAGGATTTGCAGAAAAATGAAAACGGAAATAAGATCTAGAGATTTAAAATAGGAACTGATTTGAATGTGAAGAACCGTGCTTTGTTTTCTCCTACAACGCCTGAAGCCTGGGTTTGTGGAGATTATAAAACAAAGAGAAAGAGAGACGGTGAGGAAGAGAAAACCTAAAGGCGTTGAGAGGAGAGAATGGCGGAGAAGAAGAAAGAGAAGAGACAGAAAGGAAAGAAGAAAGAGAGGAAGCGTGGGAAGAACATACCAGAGGCCACGCACGTTTCAATAAGGAACTCACGGTTCAGCCAGTACACGGTTTAGTTAAAAAAAAGGAACGGTTCAGTCTTAAAAATAATGAGTTAAAAAATCGGTTTAGTGATTAAAAATTATGGGTTCATGCCACGTGTCGCAATTCTAAGTACTTTTATGTGTGATTTAGCTATTATATATATATAGACTTGCCAAGGTAGAAATCCAATAAAGTAAATTTTGTATTCCCCTTCTCTCAGAAAATAAAAAATAAAACTTCGTATTCCCCTTCAGTCCGCTCAAAGTTACATTCTAATCTTGCCGAGGACATCTCTCTCTTTTCAGGCGATTTTCTTTTATTGAATCTAAATTGTACCGACGTGTGAAAATAAAATTAGGATCCGGCGCTGTAGTAATTTAAAGGTGTAGGATTAACACATAAATCCCGTTTGGGTGCTGTGACAGCACCTTTAATTTAAATGGGTTAGACCAATAAATCTTAATTTGTTAATTTGTGTCAAAAAATTTACGGTTAAACTTATGGATTTGTTTGGATTTACGATTGAAAACACAATTTTCTTTCAAAAAATATAGTTAAGTATTTGGTAACATTATAGTTTAGCTATTAAAATTATGCGCTTTTAAAATTGTACATATTTGCTTGTGATTTGAAAACGCAATTTTTTAAAACATATTCTCAAATGATACACTTGAGTGTGTTTGGCACTGCAATTTCGCGTACCAAATGTGCAATTTTCAACTAAATCGTAGAAAATGTATTGATTTGGAGGTGTTTTTTAAAAAAATTGTGATTTGAAAATGTAGAAAAATCTGCACTTTCAAATCATTGGCAAGGGGGCGCATTTTTTAAAACACACAATTTAAAGGTCAAATTGTGATTTTACCACACGCTTAATTGTGTTTTTGAAAATCACATTTTCAAATCGCACATTTTATAATCATTATTTTTAAATCGCACGTTTTGAAATCGCAAAACCAAATGCACTCTAAGAGTTAGTTTGGCCCTGCAATTTCACAGGTCAAAAGTGCGATTTTAAATAAAATTATAGAAGGTGTATTGTTTGGTATTATATTTTTAAAATATTGTGGTTTGAAAACATAGAAAAATTTGTTTTTTAAATTCTAAACAAGGGGGTGCGTTTTTAAAAACATATTATTTTACAGGTAAAATTGCAATTGTAAAGGCCTTATTGAGATTTTATCAAACACTTAACTATATTTTTAAAAATTACATTTTCAAATTACAAATTCAATCGGATCTTGAATTATTGCAGGCTTATAGTTGTGAAATTTCGTAATATTGCACCAATTGAATTACAAGGAAACTTCATTGTTCTTAAAGCGTCGGTACACGAGTTAAAACATTTGCATTTAAGCACAAGCAGGCATACCAATTACTGATAACTGACTTGCATGTTAGCTCTATGGAGTTTCTCAATCAGTCCTTGCTTGCTAGGCTTGGTTGGAAATTGACTACCAATCAGCCTCTTCTTTGGGTTAATGCCCTTATAGGCAAATATCTTAAGAATGACATCTCTTTTTTAAAGGCTCCTTCTAATTCATCCTCTTCTTGGCTTTGGAAAGATTTGCTTAAAAACAGGAAGGTGGTTAAAAAGGGGGCTTGTATTTCCATCTCTAGTGGGTTGAATGTTGATGTTTAGGACTCCCCGTGGATTCCTTTGATGCCTAATTTAAGGCCTGTTCCAAATGGTAATCTGGTGTAGCTTCCCCCCTTTTCTGTTGCTGATTTGATGAATGAAGGGGACAGATCTTGGAATATTCACCTCTTAAATGATTTATTTGAGCCTCTTTCAGTCCAGTGTTTTCTGAGTATTCATTTAGCTCAAACCACATCCTTGGATAGATGGTTTTAGGCTCCTTCTCCTTCAGGCGTCTTCACAGTTAAGTTTTTGCTCATGAGGTTTCCCTTTCTTCTAGCAGCCAGGTCTCTCCTCTCTCAGTCTCGGCTTGGCATACACTTTGGGGTCTTAAGATGCAAGCGAGACTTAAGCATTTACTTTGGAAAATAACATGAAATCTTCTTCCTACCCGGGCTAATCTAGCTCGGTTTATTTCCTCTCCTGAAGCTGACGCTTGGCTTTGTCCATTCTGCAAGGGTCCCATTGAAACCATAGAACACATTTTCTTGGATTGTAGCTTGGCCCAGATCCTTTGGAGGAATTCTCCATGGCCTATTATCACTTCTGGTTTCTCTACCAGATCTATTTCATAATGGATTTTAGCAATTATTTATCCTTTTGATTACCTTGCTATTCGTCATTTCAGATATTAGAAGATTTCAATTGTTTACTGTTCTTACCATGGATAGTATTTGGATGGCCGGGAATAAGTTGATTCATGAAGCTGTGCAACCAGTGATCAATTCTATTATTAATCAGCTCTCTTTTACCTTGAATCTTCATGTTTCAGCTTGGAAAGCTTTGGCTTTGCCTTCTTTGTGGAGTCCTCCTTTGGTTGGTAGTCTTAAAGGCAACTTTGATATGGCTATTAGAGGGTCTCTTGCTGTTGCGGCTGGCGTTATCAGTGATGACCTTGGTAGAATCATTCTGGTAGCAACTTTGAAGCTTCCCTCTCAAGATGTGCTTCAAGGGGAAGCCTTGGCAGCCCTTTTGATAGTTCGGCTAGCCTCTTCCATCAATAGGGGTTGTTTCCACCTTGAAGGCGATTCTCTTTTGGTGGTGTTAGCTATTAACAATCCTATTGTTTTTTTGTCTTGGTCTTTTGCTAGTTGTATTTCAGATATTTCTTTAGAATTTAATTCCTTTCAAAGTTGTTCTGTTTTAAAAGTGTCTCGATGTGCTAATTTTAGAGCACATGCTTTAGCTTAATGGACCGCTACCAATCTTATTTTTGGAAGCATTTTCACAGAATCTCCTATCTTCTCGTCCATTCAGATCAAAAGTGGTAAAAATTCTCCTCTGTAACCTTTTTTCCCCATTCAATTAGGAAAAAAAAAAAAAGACTTGCATGTTAGCATCCAAGACTTCAAAGGAAGCATGTTGCCAATCACTTTTAACTAATTCGTCTAACTGCTACCAAGTGTTAAACTTAGGCAATTTAATTCTCGGGGAAAATGCACTTTACCTCTCAATGTATGAGCTTTTTTCAATTTCGCTTTAAATGTTTAAAAATTTACAATGTATCCCATTGAAGTTTAAAATTTTTTTAATTCAAGCAATATGTTAGCCTTTGCCATCTCATTTGACATAAATGTCACCACGTGTGTATTTCGTTGCAATTTTTCCATTTCTACCCCCGGTCCATGCGTGAAAAGTCCAATGTACCCTCGCCTCACTTACTCGTTTAACGTGCTAACTTTATCAGACATTTTCTAAAAGTTGAAGGTTACATTCAAGTGTTTTTCGTCCCGTCCAAATCAAAGCTCGAATTTGAAAAGTGTTATTGGTTGCCATTTTTGTAAGGTCATCATCTGATAAGGAAAACGAGGGCACTGATTAACATATTTGCAACCAAAGGTATGTAAAAAAAAAGTCATCTTCTAAAATTATGATTATGTGCAAATTTGGGGGTTTTGAGTTTTTATTGTTTGGATCTGTAATTCTATTATTTTTTCATTCCTAAACTCCTTATACCGTATATGTATGCCTTGTTTTGTGAAGTTGATAGACGCTGTCAAGCATTTTGTTGAAATGTTATTTTCACGTGTTGTGATGTTGTTTACTAGTTTAATCTCTTTGTATATTTTCTCTTTGTGTGTTGTTGGGTCCATATTCTTTGCAATAACTCTAGTGGTCTCCAAGTTGTTTATGCTCTATCACATATGGTTGTTGAAATACCTTTAAGATTGTTGTAAAATTATTTTGATAGTGCAAAATATCTTGTTGATAGTAAATAATATTAATCCAAAAAAATTAATAACAAAATAAATAGAATACAAGAAATTAAAATTAAAGCAATGAAAGATTTTACAATGTTATAGAATCACACAAGTATGTTACATTTAAAGATTGATTTCGTACCTCTCAGAATATTCAACTCAGTGCAAGCGGGTCTCTTGACACTAGGGACGGAACTCGGAAGTTAAGTTTAGGGGGGCCCAAATATAGCCAAAAAAACAAAAAATAAAAAATTGGGGGGAGACCAAAAAAACAAAAAATTGACCTAAAATGTGTTTTTATTAAAAAAAATTAAGTAAAAAAAAGAAGGTAATTTTAACAAAAAAAAAAATTGTTAAGAGGGGGTTAAAGGGGGCCATGACCCACACCAGCTCCTTTAGTTTCGTCACTGCTTGACATGCAATATTTTAAGATTAAATTATAACGTCTACTTTTGTTCAAGGTGTATTTTTAAACACGATGGTTAAAATGAACTACCCTTTGTTCGATTTCGCCAAATGAAAATCAAGGTGAAAGGCATCAAAGTAAAGAAAGAAAAAAATATGATTTTCTTCTATCTGTTGCTAGAGAGAGAATAGGACAAAAGCTTTTGTATAAAGGTAATTTGTAAACTCTTAAGAAAAGATGTGCCTTTTATTTATTCTTTTCTTTTTTTCTCCACTAACGTGGTGATGACTTTTCTAAGGGTCATTGATGACCAAGCGGTCAAACGGTCATATCTTAATAACAAATGGTAATAAACGTTTCGAAGATTAGAAACCATAAAATTTGTCAATGACCAATGGTCATAAACTAAAACTTGCTAAAGCTGATTTTTTCTTTTCCTATAAAAACTCATGAACATAATGTCACACGGTAAAACATTCGAAAACGGTTGAAAAAGAAATAAGGTTTGTAACACTACAACACTACAATGTTACAAATAATAGAATAAGAAAGAGATTGAGAGGATACATTGATGTTGCACTCGAAGGATTTAATCGCACTTAAAAATAAATAATAAGAACTTAATGAATTATGATAGAATTAAACTCTTTTAACTAATTCATAAGTTGATTAAATTTATCATCCATATAGCTTTTTCTAAATTTGGGTTGTTCTATAGTGGGTTAACGCCTTATACAGGCCATACGCTTTTTGGGTTTCATGAGTGTTCTAAAAACTTATCCTAACATCATAGAAAGCTATGGGTGTGTACAGGAAACATCTCATCCCAACATGTAGAAACTATGGATCAATTAAGAGTTTTAAATTCATCCTTAATCACTCTCTGCATCTTCTATTGTCTTACACTGTAGGATGAACTCATTACTAATCTTCTCAGCAAGATATTGGATAAGCATAGAATGACAGCACATCACCATGATCACTTGTGACTTCATTTTCCATTAAACCTCATTTATAAGATCTCGAATTACATAGGTTAAGTATCAATCACAGTGTCGTAATTTGGGTATCAATCATATCTCTCTCATTGTTTCACTCATCGACCTTCTTGTTAGTGGCTTAGTCAAAGAATTTGACAAGTTCCTTTCGACCTTACAAAGTCCATGACAATTACACTATTCTCAATAAGTTGTCAAATTTTGTAACATTACAACATTAAGAACATACCAATACCATTCAATTCATTTACTACCGGATAATAATAAGCAACATTCTTAAAACAAAACATGTTTTACAATCTCTCTCTCGCATGCGCGCACACACAATAATTGTCATCACAAGACTGTCACCATGTGTGATCTAAAATGACTACAAACCGTGATCGTATACTAGACTGTCATCACGAGTGATTTCCACACGACTGTGCATCATGTTAAAATATGTGCGGAATACTAAAATATGAGAATAAGAGTGGAAGTAAGAGAGAGAAAAAGACATAGGGAATTTCGGGTATTCGATGTTAGACACTTACGCCCACCACTTTGAAGGGCCCTTAAAGCTACATTGTGCTCATTGACTTGATTTTGTCTATAATACAAAGATCCCTATTTATAAGGTATAGAATAAACATAAGTATAGTAATCAAATCTCTCAGATTTGATTACAATCAACCCTAAATAGAAAATATTATATTATCACCCAAATATGAAATATACGAAAAATATAATATATTTTTCGTATATTCTAACACACCAAAACATCATCATGGGAAATCAATTACTACATGATCGACCACTAGACTATCACCATGGGTGATTACTTGAAACTTCAAACCATGACCGTACACCAAATCATCATCGTGTGTGATTCCTCCATAACCGTACACCAAACTGTCATTGAAGGAGTATCAGTTTCCTATTGATTCTTTAACTTTATTTCCTTTTAAGTTTTCTTTTAAATCTTCTTGTCTTAAATTACTCAAAATCCCTCTTGCTTAAACCTTGATCCCAAGGTCTCGTTTAGTTTGTGGAATGGGTATTCCATTAAGAAAAATACATATTTATTCTTGAGAATGGATGAGGGTAGAATGAAATAGAAATTCATTTTATTTGGTTTGGTGACAACATATATGCTTTAATAAGAATTGAACCAAAATTACTAAAAAAACTCAACTTTATTTCTTATTTTTTTAAACTTAAATTATTAATTTTTTATTTTATTTTATTATTATTTTTTTATGGAATATAGTAGGTGGCCGACCACCCCCCACCGGAAGAGATGGGGGTGGTTGCGCCACCCCCGGACCCTCCTGGTGGTCGTCGGGGGTGGTGCGACCACCCCTGCTGCATTTGGGGGTGGCCAAGGCCACCCTCGATGAGTGTCGGGGGTGGCCACGACCACTCCTGGGGTGCTCTAGGGGTAGTCGCGGCCACCCCCTATGCTCGTTGGGGTGGCCAGGCCACCCCCAACACTCATCGAGGGTGGCCTTGGCCACCCCCAATGAGCCAAGGGGGCGCGACCACCCCTGTGTGCTCCGATGGGTCGGCCACCCACTGACATCACGTTCTTAATTTTTTTTTTAGTTAGAAAAAAAAAAAAATTAATTATTTATTTTTATTTTATTTTAGGACAACTATTCCTTGAAATAAGTCCTTACCAAATAAAAGAAAGGTTATTCCATAAGAATAGTCATTCCATTCCGAGAGTGTATTTCGCAAACCAAACGGATCTAAGTTCTTATTTCAAAACTTAACTTTTTACTACTTCCAACATTTAAAATATGTTATCCCAAACTTGAACTAGCAAGGCCAACTTTTTTTTTCTTTTTCTTTTCTTTTTTCATTCAAATTTACGTATTGAGTGCTAATGGTAACAGCTCCAAGTCATTCAATGCCTACAGACACGTTTGGTACGCGAAATGGCTATTCCAACGAATAGCCTATATTAAAAATGGAATGAGTGAAATGGATTAACCTTGAAATTACTATTTCAATAGCCATGAAGAAATAGTCATTCATTTTAAATGCTATTTCAAAACTAATTCATTTCATTTTTAATAAAGACTTGGAATAAAGACTATTCTAATGAATAGTCATTTTTACGTACCAAACATAACCTACATGTTTTTTTTTTTTTTTTTTGGCCTTTCCTTTTTGTAGGATGATGCATTAAGCTGGACATTCTTTATGCAAAAATAGTTGCGTTTTTTTCTTTGCCCATGTAAAATGAGTACATTTATTTTGTTTCCGGATAACTTAAAAACATGATTATACATGGCATTCAAAGTGTTCTGAGATGTCTTCATTCAAATTCCACGGTGAATGCCATTAGATTTTGCTCTTCACAAGTTTTGGGTACATATACAGTGCCGACTTTTTTTTTTCTATTCAAATACAGTGCCGACTATAGTTGCACATAATTCTTGATTTTTTGGATCAGGTTTCTTTGATCAACTTCTCCTCTATATAGTGCCGACTACAGTTGCTTTTTTCTCTGTACTACTTTGCCAGATATTGGGCGAGCACAACAAAAAGAGAATGAGTTTACTACTGACTATTTCCTCAACAATTCAATAAATCTTTTATGGAGGGCAATGAGCTTCGTCACATTTAATTATGAAACAAAAACTACCAGAAAGTTTAAAAGAAAGTTAATTATTGGGAACTACAGTTTGAGGGCATAAATATATAACCAAACAAAGTCCATCGAAATTGCAAATTTCCCAGTATAATGCGCTTCGCAATTGGCTAGAATGCAGCCGACTTTGGTTCTAGTTGTTACATCTCAAATCCCAAACATTCAATCCGAAACAATCTCAACCAAACATTCAATCATAGGTATTATGACTTCAATTTCATAATAGAACAAACAATTTGAAGAACATACACTGGACTGAAAATCCCACAATTCATGCATACTTAAAACCCCAACCTCAAACTTTATTCAATTAATTCCAGTGTAATTCAAGTCAACTAACATTGAAATTATCACAAGAAAGATAATGTTCGAAAACATACCCGAAGTGGTTCAATTTGACAAAAACCCTAAAACTAGAGCAGGACAGGTTTGGGTCAAACACGCGGTTTCCGGTAGAATTGTAGCCAAATTTGCGGTGGTTTGTCTAAAACCCTTGAGATGAACCTTTCCTTTTCCACGAGGGAGAAGAGACATCACTGCTTTTGCCTCCAACCCTTGCCTGGTTATGTGGGTGCAGAGGTGAGCGTTCAATGCTGCGATCAGACTATACACTCTGCCTCATAGCCCTTTTATACATATCGCCACAGCTCGAGCCACCATGATGGTGAAGAGGCGAATCAGATGAGACTCTCTGACCTACAGTATCATGGTGCAAAGGTGAATCAGTAGATCTCCTTGGGTGACCAACTTCCTGGCTCATGCTTTGACCTCAAAGCTTCTGAACCTTTAGGTGCCTCCCCTTCACCTTATTACTACCGGGCTTGCAGCGGCAGAGCTCGGATCTTATTTTTGTAGGGCGGGAAGCGGTATTAATAATTAGTTAATGTAATATAATGTATATTTTAATACGGTTTATTCGAGTAATACTATACGTAATATTTATATTTTTAGTTTATCTTTAAAGGTGATGTGATTTTTAAAATTATTATTATATCAAAATCAATAATGATTCATCTCAAATTTAATAGTAATTTTAAAAGTTATATCACTTTTGAAGATATGAGGGAGACATGAGTTCTACACATAGCATTACTTTTGTTTATCCAAAAACCAACATAAATACTTTTTCTTTTTTTAAAAAAAAAATTTCAAACACCCCAAATAAAGTATTGCATATTCAATTAATTGCTTCTAATAGTTAATTATCTATCAATGATATGCAATTATTTTGAAATTATTTTCTTTTATAGTAACATCTACTACCTTCTTTAATTTGCTTTCCCAAAAAACAAGTAATGTTATTTCAAAATTACTTTTCAAATTATAGCAGTCTATACTATATTCTTTATTTCGTATTTAGAAAATATATTCTACATTTTTTAATATTTTTCATGCAATGATAAGTATTCTTGGTTGCCCTCTTGCAAAAATTTTAGATTAAAAACATAAAGTTGTGGTACAAGAAAATTGATTTAAGTGGCTGAAATGCCACCACAAGGTGGGTTGACCCAAAAAAGAAAGAAAAAAAAGGAAAGTGAGTATTGGAGATATGAGAGACTTCCGGAGAGCGAGAATTTTCAGATAGAGAGAGCAATTTTTCACTAAACAAAGCAAGTTTATTGAAAGATTCACACACTCAAAAAAAAAAAGGAAATTTACTGGCTTAGGAAAAAAAAAAAAGAAGCAAGTTTACTTCCTCAAGACCTTTTTGGGCCTGTTTTGCAAGGGATTGTGGATTGTGAGCTTTGGGTTTTTAAAACCAAAAAAAAAAAAAAAAAACTCACTTTTTATATTACATCAACCACTTTTAACAACTTTTTTACTTTTTATATCACTTCAAACACTTTTTATTACTATTCAAATAAAATACTCACTAAAAAACAAAAAAATTTCATTTTTCCATACAAATAATTTACAACATTCCTTCTACTTTATATCACATCAAAAGTCAACAACTTCCAACCTCAATCCAACCCTTTGCCAAACACCCCCTTTGCTTCTGGCTTTACATGTTTACATTGTTCATTACATAACAAAATGAACATCGGTACACCGATCATGCCCACATGCCACATATGACACGATACCTCATACATCACCTGAGTATGTACAACATTGTGTAGTGTATAACAAAAGTCGGACTAACAAGGCTAGTCCACAAAATATCTACAAGGCGACTCACGACCTCAATCGTAGTAGCCCAAGTACCTAGCTACCCGGTCATCTTCCTCTTCGTCGTCATCTGCATCCACAATGTCTATGCGATCATGGGGTCGCCACGATAACACAGGTGAATATATGAGTCCACATTTCTCAAAAAGTATAAGAGTCACTGAGCATTTCTAAATGAACCATCTTTTTATAATTTAAAAGTATCCCCAAACGTTTACAATACCGGCTATATCCAGGTTTCCAAAAAGAGTTTATGATGTAAAATTCATAGCCCTAAAGTAAACTTAAGAGACACGATTGTTAACACATAGGATTCTCATAAATCTCATGCAATGCAATGCAATGTTTGTTTTCATGATCAATTATCCATTCTAGTCTTAATGCATTTCATTTCACTCTGGGACTATTCCCGATGGCTTAATAGAGGTCTTTACCTCTCGTTTACAGCTTAAGGGACTATTCCCTGATAATTATTACTTTTTATCAGCATTAGGACTGTTCTACCATGCTGGGGGGTTATTCCCAATTTAATGATATCTTTATGCACATTGAGTCACAAACAATATATATAACAAGTCTTGTGATACATGATAATCTCATCATGCTATGCACATAAAACCAACCAGCCTTAGCTTTCATAACCTTTCAATCAATAATATCTCTTTAATACAATACATAACCTCTTAAGCATATAATCATAATTCTCAAATAAAATAATCAGGCTCGTAATCAATAACCATATCATAAAAATACATATATTTATAGCTCAGTAAGTAATATACTTACGATCTGTGACGATTGAGAAGGAATCCCCCAACTCAAGCACAACTGCAATAATATTGCACAGCACATTAAACTCACATTTACAGCGCAACTCTAATCATATCATGACCCATTAGGACCTAAACACAACATATAATAACCATCCATGAATCCCATGGAAATTTTGGGTTAAATTAACACACTAAATGTAATTAACCCGTATAAACTATAATCCTAGTATTTAAACACTAAAAGCCCTAAATTTACTAAAACTATAAGAATTTGGGGTTTATGCCCATACTTAGACAATCACGAAATTGAAGTTTAAACTCGATAATTCAACAACCCAAGACTTAAATAAGGTGTAGGCTTTCACTATACACAAAAGTCCCAAGCCAATTTCGAGAATTTAGCCACATACCCAAATTTGACCTAACTTTGAGAAATTTAGGGTTCCACGAAATTACCTCAATTTAATAGGTAGATTGGAAGCTTTAGCGTCGATAATCGCTACCCGTAGCTTGAAAATGATGGAAATCCAAGATTTTATCCAATTTAACCAATCTCAGAGATTCTGACTTAACCAATGACCAGTCAAATAATCATCAACTTAGGGAATTGTAGAGGAAGAAAGGTGTAAGATTATAATAATGATGATGAAAAGCCATCTGAGACCAACTTTGCAGTTTTAATGATCAATCACCTGGTTGACATATTGAATGAGTTTGTCCATCTGGCAGAACCATTTATGTGCGTACTAATACTTGAAATCAGTACCCATAGTCCACACAATATGGTTTGTTCAGGCTCTATTAGCCTGAGAAAAAAACAACCGCTATTAGCAATTAAAAGAGACCTCTTGTGAATGGGAAGAGAGAATTACTTTGAGTGCTTACTTGACAAGTAAATCAAAGATAAATTTTATTCAAGTTCAAGAGAATGCAACACTTCGTACTTTTTAAGAACTTACCATATTACTTTTGTCAAAGTCTGTTGTCAAATTGATACATAAGAAATATTTTTTGAAATAGCTGTAACTCCTACATATAATTCTGAACTATTGTAGATTTTGCTCTTCTAGAAAATCTAAAGGAGCACTAAAACATGATAAGGCAACCCAAATTAGAGTGCAATCATCAAAAAGAGGTTGAAGGTTGTAAGAGTTCCAAAAAGAGACTTTGTTTCAATGCTCATGTTGAATATAGATATTCATATAGCATGATTACCGATAATATTATGCTTGTTTTCTCAGTGATAAATTAGTCCAACAGCTATATAAGTTTAGAAAGAAAGTAAAATTAAAATAAGAACTATAGGCTTCACCGTAGAGGAAACGAAATATGCACATATAAAATTGGAGGATTATTGTATACTTTCTGTGTACTTGAATTTAGCTCCTTGCGCTTTTAATAAATTTGATTTGCTTATCATAAAAACACTGAGGATCATTTGAAAGCAAATGTCTCATAATCAATTTCGCCAAAAAACAAAGGTTTAAAAAGGCTCGCACAGTGAGAAAGCACATAAAAAATTCCTTACATGCAGTGTGAAGAGCTTTCTCCATTTACATGCGATACTGCAGCAGCAATAAAGTTATTAACTCGGTCTTGAACATGGTAATAAAAAAAAAAATTAATATCATCCTTCATTGAAAAAGGAAATGAAATTTAATTTTGCAGGCAAGCAGATACTCAAAATGCTGATAGAAAATTAACAAGTTTTAATTATTTTTACTTGAACCATTGGGGAATTATCATGGACTTTAAAGTAGAAACCACCCGGTGGAGGCTCATAATTCTCATAGAATGCACCAGCAAAAATCTGCACAATTTAAGAAGAAAGCTAACAAAAATTCAGCAAAAATGCAAAGGCAGCAAAGAAACAAGACTAAAATCACCAAATCTCGAGTTTGAGGAATTATCTCCAGCATGATAATTCTCTTGAGGGGAATTCTAAAACTTCTGAGTAAAACCCAAAAAACGAAAAAGAAGAAGGGAAAAAAAAATTGCTCTTCACCTGAGCAAATGAACGAAGGCTCTTGGAACCCTGCTAGACAACTTCAAGACTTTTCTCATTTTTGCGCTTAGTCTTGATAATCTATTCGAGTTTGTTAGAGTAGAGTTCAAACAAAAAATGGCAAAAACTTAGAACAAACAGAAAAATTCCACCAAGAACTCTAAAAAAACTCAAGGGGATCAAAAACCCAAAGAACAAAGTCAAGGAGACAATAAATATCAAGAAATTACTCAGAAACAGAGGCAAAAAAAGAAAAAGAAATATTGAGCTTGAACAATGGAGAAAAACTGTTGGGGCTTACCCTTCCCAAAAGGCCCCATTCTCTCTCTCTCTCTCCTCTCTAAAAAACTCAAGGGGAATCAAAAACCAAGAACAAAATCAACTGAGACAAATAAATATACAATGAAATTACTCAAAAACAGAGGCAAAAAAAAAAAAAAAATTGAGCTTAAAAAACATGAACAACGGAGAAAAACTGTTGGGGTTTACCCTTCCCAAAAGGCCCCATTCTCTCTGTGTTTTTGCTCAATTTCCCACAACCACTCACACCTATATATCCCTAGCTTAAGCCCCACACTTTCTGCCATTTCAACCAAACCCTCTCTCCCTCAGGGCAGCAAAACAAGAAGTGCGATTTGAAAGTTTGCAGCTGAAATGAAATTTTGAAGCAGAATTGATTAACCAAATGCAAGGGGGTTCAGCGGTGTCGGTCTCTCCAAGCTTCAAAAGCTACTCTTCCAGTGGCGGAGCCAGGAAAGTGTCCAAGGAAGGGCGGAAGCGGAAGCGGAACTAAAATAATATAATATAATGACAATTTTTTTTTGTTCTTTTTATATACTTTTTTTTTATTATAATATATAAAAGTATAGTAATTACAATTCAAAATATAAATTATAACATAAAACCTGCCAAATTTAGAAAATCCCATATGGTGAGACAAAGTAAGCTCATTACAGTGTAATTCTACAAATTCATATGGAGTAGCTTATACCCATTTGATTCTCGTACAACTTTATGGACTAACTCAGTAAAGTTTATCAGTAACAAACAAAAAAAATAAAAAATTACATTCCCTTTTGCGTGCGTCCGTGTCTGAACAAATTGTTAGTTCACCAAGCGAGACCATTTATGCAAGAGATGACCCAGAAAAGAAAACCTAAGTTCAAACTCGAAAAAGACAAACTTTCATGACAAACAGTCATAACTTCATCATCCCAACAGTCTGATGCATTAAAAACCCT
>FXXK01000855.1:38859-52792 GCA_900184695.1 Betula pendula
TCGCATTGCCAGTCCAGGACCATCTCCCTTCATCTCTGGTACTGCACTAAACTTATAAAAGTTTTCTGCATTTTCTGGGGTGTGCCTATTTGCCGATTGGGTTTTTCTTGTGATTTGGGGTTTTCTTCTTGTTTTGTGGTTTCTTTGTTGTTTGAGTGTTTCCCCACGATTTGGCCGATTGGGTTGAGGTTTTCTTTCTTGTGATTTGTATTTTTCAGTTTACGTTTTCTGTATTGGGTATGTCCTGGATGCAAATTGATTTTCGTTTCTTTTTTCGCTGTTTTTATTTGGTTTCTGCTTTTTAGTTTTGGCTTATGGGGTTTATCCGGATTCTCCTTCGAAGATTTTCCCTGGGCTCCCCACAACCCCCTTCAGTAGTCTTTTGGCTAGTTTGACTAGGCTATTAAGAATGCTCTCAATCGTAGCAGTAAATGATTATTAATGGGTTGCCCACAATCTTGATCTTATCCGACTGTCAACAAGAGGCAGAGAGCCAAGAAAATAATACAGCAAGGACAAAGGAGAGCCAATATAAATGAATGAATGCGTAAATTCAAACGAAATGAATGTTTGAATTGCAGTTAAAGTGGTTAGTTCAAACTAATAAAAAGTAATATTTAACTAAGAGTAGGAAAAAAATGTAAAGAGTTTGATATTTGGTTACTTGGCTCTCAAAATTTGAAAAAGTGAAATTTTCTTCTCATATTTAGCTTTTGTTTGAGGAGCCTATTGTAAATGCTCTAACTCTAAGGACTGTTTTCTTCATGTCAAAGAAGCAGATCATGTCTTCACTAAATCTTTTTTTATGTATTCATCTCTTAATTTATTTATCTTTATCTCTAAACACAAGAGTAAAGGGTTTTGGAATATTTTCCTCATTTACTTTCTGTGGCACAAGACGTAGAAATCACAAAACTCTTGTTTGTTCGTATATCTGTTGTGTGTAGATTATCTGGTGTGTGTTTAAAATATTTGTTTTTTCTCCTTATCTTTGCAGCAAACGTCGCATGTGCCAGTGGTTTGGTAGTCTGGACCCTCGGGACCTGAAAGAGCGCAAGGAGGAAAGGGAAAAAACATTTTTACAAGGTTCCGCGAGGAGGAAAGAGCGCAGCAGAAGACAAGCAGGCGGGGGGGCAGGGATTAGTGATGGCACCGTTTTCTGAATATCCTTTCCCCAAATTGAGTTGGGAAGGTTTCATTCATCCTCGTTAATAAAAGTGACATGTGTCCTCTTTACATGTGAGAAGCACATGCTTTTTTTAATTTGCAAGGATAAAGTTAAAATAAATTTTATAAGAAATGCATGTATTTTTTTTAACTTGTCCTTACAATTAAGAAAAGTATGCCTTCTCACATGCAAATGGACACATGTCATTTTTATAGACGGAGTTGAAGGAAATTCTTTCAACCCAGTTTGGAGGAAAGCTCTATCCAGCCGGTTTGGGTTTGGGGTTACCGGATTCCGGTCAAAACGGGTCAACTCGTTTATCCACCCGTTAGTTTTTTTTAAATATCATTTTTAACGCATTTAGTGCTAAAGCCTAAAGGGAACGAGAATACTCTCCTACTCCTACCTCATTTGTGTTTTCTTTTTTAGTTTGTTCCAGTACTCCATATTTATAAGGGAAATTCAGTTTATGGGAAATAGGTATTTTGCAGAGGAAACACAAGGGTGACAGAAATTCTTTGGTCTTTTTATTTTGGTAAGTGAAGGAAGAAGTACTCTTTAGTTTGTTATTCAGTAAATTGCTGTTTGTATTATAATTAGTTGCTGTTTAATTTGAGAAATTCAAAATTAAACTTTGTGTTTTTCCAAATGAAGGAATATGAAAACTTTTTTTTTAAAAAAAAAAAATATATATATATATATATACTAGATAATATAGATATATATATATAATATATATATAATATTATATATTATAAGGAATTGATTTTTTTTTATTATAAACTTACTTAAAATCCGGGTCGTGTCGGGTAAATTTGACCCCGACTACCTAATTGTGTCAAACGAGTCGGGTCGTTTTGGGTTGACACATTATGACCTGTCAACTTAAACGGGTTAGACAGGTCGTGTCATGTCAGTCCAATAACATCGCGAGTCGTGTCGTGTCAACCTATTTATTAAACGGGTCGTGTGTGCGTTTGGCTTTAGCGGGTCAAGTGGGTTGACTCGAACTCGACCCACCAACGTTTTGACACCCCTAGTTTTCAATCTCCACATTAAGATTGAGGATTTGTTGTGGAACCCCTAAATTTCTCAAAGTTAGGTCAAACTTGGTATGTGGCTAAATTCTTGAAATTGGCTTGGGGCTTTTGTGTATATGTGAAAGCCTACACCTTATTAAGTCTTGGATTGTTGAATTACGAGTTTAACCGTCGCTCTCATCACCCAAACTAAATATAATAAATTCTATACACGCTACTAAATTTTTGACCTGTTTTCACAGTTTTTCATTATAAAAACAACGCTGTGGTTATACTAGCTAAATATTTAAAACTGGATCGGTTAGCAAAATAAGGATCTCTCAATCAAATTCCCATTGATGCTACAATTGAGTAGCTTTGCTTATAAGGCTTCACTGACATAACCAAGTAGCAATAGTAGAAGGTGAAAATATTTAAGTGGCCAGAATTGGTGAATTCATTGTCAGCGTTCCATAAGGTCAAACTGAAGAGTATCACGTCAGTTATGTAGGAATGTGATGGAATGAGAGTGGTTTTTAACATTACTCGTACCCGATTGATGAGACCATGTAATTTCTGCAAACAACAGCGAACTCAAACTCACCATCTTCGTCCTGTTCTCGTTGAGGTTCAGTGTCGGAGGCTTCTTGGGATTTCTGAGGTGGATTCTCTGCAGCCCAGCTAAGGATATCGTCGTCCAGGTCGGGTTCTTGGCCAAGCTCTTTGACTACTCTAGCGCGCGATCTCTGCAAGTTTGGCCGAAGAGTTACACGGGCGGGAGGGAAAGGGGGCTGCGCAGGGGCGCACGCCCCCCTCTCCCCTGGTTTAAAAAGAAAAAAAAAAAAAAACTCCCTAAGACATGCCCCCCCTTCCCCTGTTTAAAAAAAAAAAAAATTAACTAGAGGCTCACGCCTGACGCCCCCCCCCCCCCCAATGCAGGCCTTGCCCCTTTGTTTTTTTTTTTTAAAAAAAAAAAATTAGTAATACACTTATACATGCGCACGCCCCCTTGCCCTTATTTTTTATTATTATTTTTTTATAAAAAAAAAACTAAAGACTTACGCTCAGACCTCAGTCCTTTCGGCTCTCTTTTTCTTCTCTTTTCTTTTCTTCTTTTTCTTTTTCTTTCCCTTCTCGGCTTCTCCTTTCTCTGCTTATTCGTCGTTCCATTTCACAGCACAGACCGGGTGAGAGTGGAGACACTGAGAAGAGATGTTGAAATTGAAAGAGAGAGAGAGCTGATTCTAGAGAGAGATGCAGTTCGTGTGAGGAAAAATCGTGAAGAAAAAGTGGAAGAAAAGATGAAGATGAAGCTTAATATTGAGGGATTTCGGCATAGGTGTCAAGTAAATAAAATCTTATAGTTTTTCTCTATATTGTCGTTACACCCATTGATTTTAGGAGCTAGAGAATCATATACATTGGCATGATTTTTTATTAAGATTGAATCTAGGTTTAATTTGGGGGAGGGGGCGTGCGCCCCTGCGCAGCCCCCCTTTCCCTCCGCCCGTGTAACTCTTCGGCCAAACTTGCAGAGATCGCCGCTAGAGTAGTCAAAGAGCTTGGCCAAGAACCCGACCTGGACGACGATATCCTTAGCTGGGCTGCAGAGAATCCACCTCAGAAATCCCAAGAAGCCTCCGACACTGAACCTCAACGAGAACAGGACGAAGATGGTGAGTTTGAGTTCGCTGTTGTTTGCAGAAATTACATGGTCTCATCAATCGGGTACGAGTAATGTTAAAAACCACTCTCATTCCATCACATTCCTACATAACTGACGTGATACTCATCAGTTCAGACCTCTGGAACGCTGACAATGAATTCACCAATTCTGGCCACTCTAAATATTTTCACCTTCTACTATTGCTACTTGGTTATGTCAGTGAAGCCTTATAAGCAAGCTACTCAATTGTAGCATCAATGGGAATTTGATTGAGAGATCCTTATTTTGCTAACCGATCCAGTTTTAAATATTAGCTAGTAACCACAGCGTTGTTTTTATAATGAAAAACTGTGAAAACGGTCAAAAATTTAGTAGCGTATAGAATTTTGATTATATTTAGGTTTGGGTGATGAGAGCGACGGTTAAACTCGATAATTCAACAATCCAAGACTTAAATAAGGTGTAGGCTTTCACTATACACAAAAGCCCCAAGCCAATTTCAAGAATTTAGCCACATACCCAAGTTTGACCTAACTTTGAGAAATTTAGGGTTCCACAAAATTACCTCAATTTAATTGGTAGATTGAAAACTAGGGGTGTCAAAACGGATTGGTGGGTCGAGTTCGAGTCAACCCACTTGACCCGCTAAGGCCAAACACGAACACGACCCGTTTAATAAATAGGTTGACACGACACGACTCGCGATGTTATTGGACTGACATGACACGACCTGTCTAACCCGTTTAGTTGACAGGTCATAATGTTTTCAACCCAAAACGACCCGACTCGTTTGACACAATTAGGTAGTCGGGTCAAATTTACCCGACACGACCCGGATTTTAAGTAAGTTATAATAAAAAAAAAATCAATCCTTATATATATATATATATATATATATATATATTATATATATATATATATATTATTTTTTTTTTTTAAAAAAAAAGTTTTCATATTCCTTCATTTGGAAAAACACAAAGTTTTAATTTTGAATTTCTCAAATTAAACAGCAACTAATTTAATACAAACAGCAATTTACTGAATAACAAACTAAAGAGTATCTTCCTTTCACTTACCAAAATAAAAGGAACCAAAGAATTTCTGTCACCCTGTGTTTTCTCTCTGCAAATACCATATTTCCCATAAACTGAATTTTCCGTTTAAATATGGAGTACTGGAACAAACTAAAAAAGAAAACACAAATGAGTAGGAGTAGGAGAGTATTCTCGTTCCCTTTAGGCTTTAGCACTGTAAAATGCGTATTTAAAAAAAAAAGGTTAACGGGTGATAAACGAGTTGACCCGTTTTGACCGGAATCCGGTAACCCCAAACCCAAACCGGCTGGATAGAGCTTTCCTCCAAACTGGGTTGAAAGAATTTCCTTCAACTCCGTCTATAAAAATGACATGTGTCCATTTGCATGTGAGAAGCACATACTTTTCTTAATTGTAAGGACAAAGTTAAAAAAAATACATGCATTTCTTATAAATTTATTTTAACTTTATCCTTGCAATTAAAAAAAGCATGTGCTTCTCACATGTAAAGAGACACATGTCACTTTTATTAACGAGGATGAATGAAACCTTCCCAACTCAATTTGGGGAAAGGATATTCAGAAAACGGTGCCATCACTAATCCCTGCCCCGCCCCTGCTTGTTTCTGCTGCTGCGCTCTTTCCTCCTCGCGGAACCTTGTAAAAATGTTTTTTCCCTTTCCTCCTTGCGCTCTTTCAGGGTCCCGAGGGTCCAGACTACCAAACACTGGCACATGCGACGTTTGCTGCAAAGATAAGGAGAAAAAACAAATATTTTAAACACACCCAGATAATCTACACACAACAGATATACGAACAAACAAGAGTTTTGTGATTTCTACGTCTTGTGCCACAGAAAGTAAATGAGGAAAATATTCCAAAACCCTTACTCTTGTGTTTAGAGATTAAAGATAAATAAATTAAGAGATGAATACATAAAAAAAGATTTAGTGAAGACATGATCTGCTTCTTTGACATGAAGGAAAACAGTCCTTAGAGTTAGAGCATTTACAATAGGCTCCTCAAACAAAAGCTAAATATGAGAAGAAAATTTCACTTTTTCAAATTTTGAGAGCCAAGTAACCAAATATCAAACTCTTTACATTTTTTTCCTACTCTAGTTAAATATTACTTTTTATTAGTTTGAACTAACCACTTTAACTGCAATTCAAACATTCATTTCGTTTGAATTTACGCATTCATTCATTTATATTGGCTCTCCTTTGTCCTTGCTGTATTATTTTCTTGGCTCTCTGCCTCTTGTTGACAGTCGGATAAGATCAAGATTGTGGGCAACCCATTAATAATCATTTACTGCTACGATTGAGAGCATTCTTAATAGCCTAGTCAAACTAGCCAAAAGACTACTGAAGGGGGTTGTGGGGGAGCCCAGGGGAAAATCTTCGAAGGAGAATCCGGATAAACCCCATAAGCCAAAACTAAAAAGCAGAAACAAAATAAAAACAGCGAAAAAAGAAACGAAAATCAATTTGCATCCAGGACATACCCAATACAGAAAACGTAAACTGAAAAATACAAATCACAAGAAAGAAAACCTCAACCCAATCGGCCAAATCGTGGGAAACACTCAAACAACAAAGAAACCACAAAACAAGAAGAAAACCCCAAATCACAAGAAAACCCAATCGGCCAAATAGGCACACCCCAAGAAATGCAGAAAACTTTATAAGTTAGTGCAGTACCAGAGATGAAGGAGATGGTCCTGGACTGGGCAATGAAAACTCGTCCTCCTCGATGGATATGCTCTGCAACAAAGATAGAAATGACTTGTTCTGTCCAACATATGAAGATAATGGGGAGGGGGGAAAAGAGATTACTTTGGGGCTTGTGGCGCGGAAGAACGGAAAGTTAAGCGGAAAAAGTAAAAAATAAGTTTAAAAAATTATAACTTTCACCTCTTTGAATGTAGGGAGCAAGTCTGACAATAGTTAAACTTAAACTAAAGTAGGGAGCTTGTTAAATGGGCATTTTTATGAGTTTTGTTAGTTTTTTTTTTACCAAAGCTAAATGTGAGGAGCTCATTGTGAATGCTCTTATACATTAGGCTAGATATACACACATCTCTTTTTTTTTGATAAGTGATATACACACATCTCTTAAATAAAATACTGTAATAATATTGAACCATTCTCTTTCAACACTGCAATGCTACATTTGTTTTCTTGAATGTATGGTCCTTTGAGATAAAGAGCCAATCTATGCAAAGAATGGCAATAGACTATGTAGATTTTAGGGTTTTAGAGAAAGAAGAATTGGAGAAGAAAATGGGGTCAGGTTCCTGGTTGTTACGCTACGTTTATTTGCATCTTATTATGTTCTACTAGCTTTCTGCATGTACAACATAGAAGAACAGTTACCATTAAATTTCAGAGAGGCAGATAATATGCTTATTGTAAACCGCTTATTGTAAACTGCTATTATATATTTATTTAAGTACCTTTGAGCTACCTTGAACCACTCTTGTCATTGGTGTTTTGCTAGCTTTCTGCATGTACAACATAGAAGAACAGTTACCATTAAATTTCAGAGGCAGATAATATGCTTATTGTAAACTGCTATTATATATTTATTTAAGTACCTTTGGGCTATCTTGAACCACTCTTGTCATTGGTCTATCTTGCAGCAGTGGACATTCATTTATCTTAGCTATGGAAAGAAGGTAGTCTGGTAACTTCCCAGACAGCTTGGGACAACTTTGAATAGAAAGCTCACGTAGGTGTGGGAATTCTCCACAAGGAATCCAGTTATCCCATTTCTCCATATTCTCGAAATGTAAAGTCTCCAAGGATCCAAAAGGTGGCGAGACATCTCCATCATAAAACTCAGGACCAACTTCCTGTACCCCAGCCATACCTGTAATAGAAAGGTATTTGAGTGATGATAGTTGCCCGACTGGTGGCAATGATGTGCACTTTTTACAGTTTTCAAGCCTCAGGCGCACCATATTAGGAAATGAAGGAGTTCTTAACCATGTCGGAAATTCTGTACCACCATAGCACTTGATAGTGAGGTCTTTCAAATCCTTGTGAGGCTGTAGCTTGTTAAGTACCTCTAGATCATTTGTTCTTTCTTGTGGATCATCCAAGTTGCAACTCCATTCCAACAGCAACCCCCCAAGATTGACCTTTTGAATTAAATTGGCGCCCCTTGCATCCCCAGGTTGAATCACATTCTCTAATTTTGAAATGTGGAGTGTCCCTCGGAGATGCGACAAAGGCCCGAGCTCTTTTACCCCAGAGCGAGGACCTTTTCCCACAACTAAATCAGATAATGTCTGGAGACAAGTTAATTTACCCATTTGCGGAGGCATTCCTTCCAATGAACATGTCTTTCGGATATTGAGGTGGCGCAGGTTGACTAGCTTCCAAAACTCTGAAGGTAATTTCTCTAGCTTAGAACAATTCTCCATAATCAATGTTTGTAAGTTGTAGAGAGTGGTTGTTGATTTAGGCATGCTCTTGATACTAGTGTTAGAAAGGTCAAGGTATCGTAGATGTCTCAAATCACCAATTGATTCCAATAAATCAGTTATATGGTATCCACTCAAAGAGATCACCCTTACGCATCGTAATTTTGGCAATATTTGAAGCGGAAAATAACAATTGAAGTGATAGCCCCCTTGTTCTGGTAGCATAAGATGCAGGAAGGTTCGTAAACATGTGAGTTCAGAAAACTCTTCAAACATTTGGCCATCATATTCGCCGCCTAGGTAAGAGAAATGCCGAGCCTTTTTAGAAATTCGCTGCCCAAATCCATCCCCCATTCTAAAGCATGTATATCTTGCAACCGATTGGGCCAAATCGTTGATGAGGTCATGCATCACAAATCGTGATCCATCCCCGCTTGCTTGTTGGAAAAAGGACCTCCCCAACAGATCACGAAAATACTTGCTACCCAAATCTTCCATTTGCATTCCCCCCTCTTGAGGATGAATTAAACCTTCTGCCATCCACAACAGAATCAGCCACTCCTCCTCAAACTCATAGCCCTTAGGGAGTACCGAACAATACACAAAGCACCTCTTTAAATGTGAAGGTAGATGAAGGTAGCTCAACATAAGAGCTGGAATAATTCTGCTTCTATCCACTGGTATATCCCATATCTTGTACTTTAATACATCTTCCCACTCATTGGGGTGTGTAATGCGTAGGAGGCCTCCAATAGTTTTTGCTGCCAAAGGCAAGCCTCCACACATTTGAACAATTTTCTTCCCAAAATCTTGAAGGTTGGGATGTGCCCTGAAGTCGCTTGCCCCCAATGCATATTGGGTAAATAGAGACAAACAAGCATCAGCTGACAAAAGTTGCAAATGGTAAGCTGGAATAGTACCCATCTTTCTTGCAACTGCCTCATTGCAAGTTGTGATCACAAGTGTACTTCCCGGAGCCCCTGCTTCGAAAGGAGCAAGTAGGATTCTCAATTCATGGTAGTTCTCATTCCATACATCATCCAGAATGATTAGAAACTTCTTGCCATTCAGCTTCTCTTTTAGTTTGAGTTGCAACCAGTCCAGATCATTGTCATCATAGCTTTTAGGGGTCAAAGATTGTAAAATTGTTTTTGTGATTCTAACAGCATTGAAATCTTCGGAAACACAAGCCCATGCTTGTAGATCAAAAAAGCTTTGCACTTTTTCATCATTGTATAAAAGCTGGGCAAAAGTTGTCTTTCCTATACCCCCCATACCAAGTATAGGAAGCACACAGAGTTGAGCATCACTCCATTTTTCACCCAGCAACAATTCAAGTATAGCCTTTTTATCTTTTTCCCGTTCATAAACAAGAGCTTCATTCACTAAAGAAGTTGAGGGCAGTGTTCCTCTTCTTCTATTTGACCTCCCATCGGCAGTTTCTTCCAAATTCAGTTCATCTTTTTGTGTCACCATATCATTGAATCGAGTAGTGATCTCCTCTATTTTTGAACCAAGCCTAAAACCGATCTTACGAGCACTTGGGGTCAAATGAGTGCAACAGGCAGGGATGAGGTTACTTACCTTACTTGAGCCAGCCTGATCACCTCCCTTCAATTTGCGTAGCAAAGCTTTCGTGGCGAACTCATCCAATATATCATCCATATCGTAAGTCAAGTCTGTGAGATCATCCAACCACTTTTTCACTGTCCTCGCAATATGTTGCTTCTCCTCCGCATCATCAAGCACGGCCTTAATTCTTGACAGCGTTTTCCTCCACTTGTCCAGCTTTTCTTCAAGTCCATCTCGACGAGCAAAGGATAACACCTCGGGAGACTCCAATTGCTCAAACAGCACCGAAAGGAACGCAGCATGGAGGGACTCTCCCGGTGCCATGGTTTTCTTTGTACAAAGTAAGGAATCTGGAAAGGATGAAGAGATAACGAAGTAGCAAAAGCACAAGTAAATGGTTTCTTCTCTGAAAGCTTGAGCACCGAGCAGTCTCGGAGGTTCTTCTTGTGGCCAGAAAGTCAAATCCGTTGATTGTGGGGCCCTTGCTGAGACGTTTGTCATGTGCACGCTGTTTCCCTGTCATGATTCTTTTTCCACTTGAGCAATAAACTGTAACTAGGAAAAAAATTAAAATGTTTTTCGTCTTCCTCGAGTCCGTGCGAAAACACTGTGATGTGAAACCGATTTCTCTAGCTTAAACGGCTGAGATTGTTTGATCCTGCTTTATGTGGTTGTCCTTGACCGATTAAGGTGATAGATGGAAAAAAGCTCATTATTTGAAGTACTTAATAGAGTACACAAGATTACCCGTGTAGTGGGATCCCCGTACATACAGCTGGCGAGATAGACATCCAATAAATAAAATAACTTTCTTTATTCAATTATTTGCTCAAGGATCGACAAGAAATTGATATTGACCCGCAATTAAACCGTTCTACAATAAATTAATCGTTATTGCCAAGGTAGGAATCCAATAAAGTAAACTTGGTATTCCCCTTCGGTCCGGATTCATATCCACGGCAATTTCTAAAAATTGCCGTGGTAACTCTTTTTAAATTCTAGGCCGTTAGATGTATCTAACGGCCTAGAACATGCCACCTACTAAAAAGTAGGTGGAGGTAAGAAATAAAAAAAAAAAGAAAAAAGAAAAAAGAAGGCTTTCCTTTCACGGATCTGAAATGCTGAATCCTCCTTTCACTCAGACGAGTTGAGCAAAAATTTTTTTTCCCCTCCACTCAACTCGTCCGAGTCCGGAGTCCCTGCTGGTTCAACTACCAACCCTTATCCCTCATCAACGATTTCGTCCCAGCCTTCAACATCCGATCCTCCTGCAGCTTCAAGACTAACTGGATCGCCGAGGGTTGCGTGAACATCACCACCAGTGCACTGTTCAAAGCCATAGAGATGCGAAAATGGAGCACTGCGGGCGTCTGAAGTGAAAATGCGAAAATTGAGTCTTTGGAGAGAGATGCGAAAATGGAGCCCAAATCTTCTCTTCTCTTGCTATTTTTTATTTTTTATTTTTCAAAATGGAGCTGTTTGGGCTTCTGAAAATGGAGCAAACTGTTATGCAAACAGTACACTGGTTTTAGAAGAGATGGAGCGAGTGGTTTGCAGAGAGTAAGATCCAAGCTTGGACGAGTGCCACTCTTGCGTAGAAAAAAAAAAAAAAAAGCTTTGAGGAAGAAAAAAAGACTAATAAAAGCATCTCTTGAATCTTTTCACACGGATAGCTGAAGTGGCATTAGAGTCTAGGCCGTTAGATACATCTAACGGCCTAGACTCTTGCTAATGCTAGCACGGCAATTCCTAAGAATTGCCGTGGATCCGAATCCGTGATGTTCACGCAACCCTCGGCGATCCAGTTAGTCTTGAAGCTGCAGGAGGATCGGATGTTGAAGGCTGGGACGAAATCGTTGATGAGGGATAAGGGTTGGTAGTTGAACCAGCAGGGACTCCGGACTCGGACGAGTTGAGTGGAGGGGAAAAAAAATTTTTGCTCAACTCGTCTGAGTGAAAGGAGGATTCAGCATTTCAGATCCGTGAAAGGAAAGCCTTCTTTTTTTCTTTTTTTTTTTTTTTTTTTTTTTTATCTTACCTCCACCTACTTTTTAGTAGGTGGCATGTTCTAGGCCGTTAGATACATCTAACGGCCTAGAATTTAAAAAGAGTTACCACGGCAATTTTTAGAAATTGCCGTGGATATGAATCCGAAAATTCGTCTTGTGTATCGAGTCTAAATTGTATCGACGTTTGAAAAATAAAATTCTACAGGTTATTTTTAATTCAGTTTATTTTGTTAAATGGATATGACTCTTTAATTTTAATCTACTAATTTTGTGTTAAAATTATGGATCGTGTTAAAAAATTATTTGACTTAAATATTGCATGTCAGGTTCAAGTCGTATTGATGTATGAATATAAAATTGTATAGATCAACCTTAAACTGATCAATTTAATTAAACAGGTCAGACCTCTCAATTCTAACTTGCTAATTTCGTATTAGGTTCATGTCGAGTTTACAGATTGTGTGTGCTCAAAAAGATTGTCAGTTAACTTATGAGTTGTTTGGGTTTGTGATTTGAAAATACTATTTTTTTGAGGAAAAATATATTTTGGCCCCAAAACTGACAGCTAATTTTTGTTTACCCCCCAAAAATGACAGCTTATACACATAATACATCAAACTACCTATTCCTTGTAAAGTTAGCCCCCTCCGTCCACTTGAGCCGTCTGTTTTGGACGGAATAGTGGTCACGTGCGCGTCACGTGACCACTTTTATCACATTCTTCCAATAATGCCCCTAACTTATTTAAAATAAAAATAAAAAATTATAAATAAAAATTTTTAAAAATTAAAATTCAAATAAATAAATAAAAATATTTTCTAAAAAAACTACAACGGGTGGCGAACCACCCATGGTGGTTCCGCCACCCAAGATGTAGGTGGGTTGCCATCGAGCCACCCCCAACCCACGGTGGGGGTGGCCGCGAGCCACCCCATGGTGGATGGGGGGTGGCTCGCGGCTAAGGGTTCGCGTTAAGGTCGGTGTCGAAAATAGCATTTTCGCCTTTCGCCAAATCACAGTCGATAAAGGTCGAAAATTGTACCGACTTTACGCATGTGGGCTTGTTTCGCCTACCGACATTTACCGACTTTTGTCGGTAATGATGGTCGAAAGTCGGTTAAATCGGGTCAGAGTTCTGGTTCGGCTGGGGTGGCCCATGCACTTTTGGGCCAATTTGTTAAGTTATGGCCTTGCAGCCTATGCGTTTTTTGGGTCGAAAAATAGGGTTTCTAATATGCCATTTTCAAAAATTATGGATATTTTTCAAAATATAATATGGCCCAATACTATAAAAACCTGTTTCAAATTTTACATTCTCATAACAACATTCACAAAACCTTATTATCCTGACGTCATTTACATTCTCATAGTGACATCATAAAATATTTTAAAAATTTTTACAAAAAAACTCTTACAAAGTGATGGCACAATATGATTAAATTTCTCAAAATATGAATTTTTCTCATTTCCAATTATATTCTTATTATGAGAATGTGAATGTCGGTTAAAGTCAGTTAAAGTCGGTAGGCGGTCGGCGTACAAAACCATTTCGCCTACGACGAACAATGTCGGAAGAAATTTTTTTCTTCCGCCTACCGACCGCCAGTGGGCGTAGCGGTCGAAGACGTCGAAACTCGGTGCTGTACGCCGGTAGGCGGTGAACTTCACACCCCTTACTTGCGGCCACCCGATCCAAGGTTTGGCTCGCGAGCCACCCCCGATCCACTAAGGGGTGGCCGCGAGCCACTCCCAAGCCACTGGGGATGGCCGATAGGCACCCCCATGGTGGCTGGGTGGCTACCGGCCACCCCCATGGTGGCTCGGGGGTGGCTGAGAGTCACCCCCTTTTTCCCCTTTTCTTTTTCTTTTTTTTTTAAAAAAAAAATTAAAATTAAGCTTTTTTTAATTAATAAATATGGGAAAATTTGATTTTTTCAATATGTCAAAATAATGTTAGTTTTGAAATGAGGTGGTCAACCATTCTTGAACTTTGTTTTTTTTTTTTTTTTTTTTTAATATTATATTTTATTTTTTTA
>FXXK01000855.1:52817-81875 GCA_900184695.1 Betula pendula
ACTTCTTCATCACATATCTTCTTTTACATCCATTCAGGACAAAATCAATAATGCCCCTAACTTATTTAAAATAAAAATAAAAAATTATAATAAAATTTTTAAAATAATTAAAATTCAAATAAATAAATAAAAATATTTTCTAAAAAAACTTACAACGGGTGGCCGAACCACACCAATGGGTGTTCGGCCACCCAAGATGTAGGTGGGTGGCCATCGAGCCACCCCCAACCCACTGGGGGTGGCCGCGAGCCACCCCATGGTGGATGGGGGGTGCTCCGCTGGGGGTGTTCGTCGGTTAAGTCGGTGTCGAAAATAGCATTTTCGCTTTCGCCCAAATCACAGTCGATAAAGTCGAAAATTTGTACCGACTTTACCGCATGTGGGCTTGTTTCGCTACCGACATTACCGACTTTTGTCGGTAATGATGGTCGGAAATGTCGGTTAAATCGGGTCAAGTTTCTGGTTCGGCTGGGGTGGCCCATGCACTTTTGGGCCAATTTTTAAGTTATGGCCTTGCAGCCTATGCGTTTTTTGGGTCGAAAAATAGGTTTCTAATATGGCCATTTTCAAAAATTATGGATATTTTAAATATAATATGGCCAATACTATAAAACCTGTTTCAAATTTTACATT
Organism: Betula pendula; assembly: GCA_900184695.1. Lineage (NCBI taxonomy): Eukaryota > Viridiplantae > Streptophyta > Magnoliopsida > Fagales > Betulaceae > Betula > Betula pendula. The sequence continues at coordinate 53,451 of FXXK01000855.1, forward strand.
CTCATAATCAACATTCACGAAACCTTATTAGATCGGTCATTTACATTCTCATAGTGACATCATAAAAATATTTTAAAAATTTTTTCAAAAAAACTCTTACAAAGTGATTGCCACAATATGATTAGAATTTTCCAAAATATGAATTTTTCTCATTTCCAATTATATTTTATTATGAGAATGTGAATGTCGGTTAAAGTCAGTTAAAGTCGGTAGGCGGTCGGTACAAAACCATTTCGCCTACGACGACAAATGTCGGAAGAAATTTTTTTCTTCCGCCTACCGACCGCCAGTGGGCGTAGGCGGTCGAAGACGTCGAAACTCGGTCCGGTACGCGGTAGGCGGTGAACTTGCACACCCCTCACTTGCGGCCACCCCGATCCAAGGTTGTGGCTCGCGAGCCACCCCCGATCCACTAGGGGTGGCCGCGAGCCACTCCCAACCCACTGGGGATGGCCGATAGGCACCCCCATGGTGGCTGGGGTGGCTACCGGCCACCCCCATGGTGGCTCGGGGTGGCTGAGAGTCACCCCCTTTTTCCCCTTTTCTTTTTCTTTTTTTTTTAAAAAAAAAATTAAAATTAAGCTTTTTATTAATTAATAAATATGGGAAAATTTGATTTTTTCAATTGTCAAAATAATGTTAGTTTTGAAATGAGGTGGTTCAACATTCTTGAACTTTGTTTTTTTTTTTTTTTTTTTTAAATATTTAGTTTTTTTTTTAAAAAAAGTAAAAAAGTATATATATATGCATTTTAATGTGACCTGACACTTATAGACATTGCAAATTTGGTTGAAAATTCAATAGAATGACCACTTTCATATTCATTAAAAACTTATGCAGTTAAAACTAAAAAAATAAAAAAACTTGAGGTATTATTTTAAATTAGTGTTTTAAATCAAAGATTTATTTTAGATTTTTTCAATTTTTATTTATAATAAAAGTAAAAAAAAAAAACTTTTGTTGTAGATATTGGTCAAACTTAGATTTTCAAAGGATAAATTCGGTTTTTCATTAGTCAAAGTAAGGGTATTTTGGGAAGATAAAAGTTAAAGTTGACTTTTCATCCAACTTGACGGTCAACTCGGATGGAGGGGCTACTTTACAAGGATTAGGTAGTTTGATGTATCTATGTGTATGAGCTGTCATTTTAGGGGGGCTAAACAAAAACGGCTATCAGTTTGAGGGGTCAAAATATATTTTTTCCATTTTTTTTTTTTAAAAAAATCCAGTTAAGTATTTGATAAAAGCACAATTTAGTCATTATAATTATGGTTAAAAACATGCTCTCAAATGATACACTTGAGTGCGTTTGGCATTACAATTTCACTTACCAAAAGTGCGATTTTAAACTAAATAGTAGAAAATGTATCGTTTGAGAGTATGTTTTAAAAAAAATTGTAATTAGAAAACATATAAAAACTTGTGTTTTCAAATCACTTGCAAGGGGGTGCATTTTTTTAAAAATGTACGATTTAAAAGCCAAATTGTGATTTTACCACACGCTTAATTGCATTTTTAAAAATCACATTTTCAAAAATCACATTTTAAAATTACTATTTTTAAATCGCACGTTTTGAAATCGAAAACCCAAAAGCACTCTAAGAGTCCGTTTAACCTTGCAATTTCACATGTCAAAAGTGCGATTTTAAACAAAATCACAGAAAGTATATTGTTTGGAGTATGTTTTTAAAAAAATTGTAATTTAAAAACATAAAAAAAATTTGCTTTCAAATTGCAAACAAGAGGGTGCGTTTTTTTAAAAATATACTATTTTAAAAGCTAAACTGCGATTGTAAAGGTTTTATTGAGATTTTACCAAATACTTAACTGCCTTTTGAGAAATTATGTTTTCAAATCACAAATCCAATAAGATCTTAAGAATTATTGCAAGCTTATAGGTGTGAAATTTCATAATATTGCACCAATTTGAATGACAAGGAAACTTAATTGTTCGTAAAGAGTTGGGTACAAGAGTGGTGCAAGAGTTAAAACATTTGCATTTAAGCACATGCAGGCATACCAATTACTGGTAACTGACTTGCACGTTAGCATCCAAGACTTCTTTAGCAAAGGAAACATGTTGCCAATCACTTTGAAACTAATTCTTCTAAATCCTACTAAGTGTTGAACTTAGGCAATTTAATTCTTCCAATAGTGCAGCATGGTGAGTTCTGATTTGATATTGTAGAAATATATAAAATATAAAATAATATAATATAAAAGAGAAACAGATATTCTAACAGATATGGTGAGACTGTAGTAGCATTTGATGCAGAACTAATGCTAAAGGATGTTAAAATTAGGCTGCCAAATTTTAGTAAAATTGGGCAGTATAAGAGCATCTCCAAGAGTATAGCTAAATAAGTGATAATAGCTAAGTTTAGCTAATATGAGCTATTTTGTCATCTCCAGCAGATTAGGTATAATACATTTTTTCCTTATAGTGTGAATAGTAAATAGCACCATCTACCTATTCACTATTCACACTATAAGCAATTTTTTATTATTTCTCTCTCTCTCTTCCTTCACCCAAACCAAATAATCAAAACTCACTCATTCTCTCTCTCTTCTCCTTCACTCAAACCAATGAATTAAAAAATAATATTTAAATAAAATAGAGAGTAAAAATACATAATTTGCTGGAGTTCGTAATAAAAAGGTAATAGCTAAAATAGAAAAAGTGGTATTTTGAATAGCTAAACTAGATAGCATTGCTGGAGATGCTNCCATCTACCTATTCACTATTCACACTATAAGCAATTTTTTATTATTTCTCTCTCTCTCTTCCTTCACCCAAACCAAATAATCAAAACTCACTCATTCTCTCTCTCTTCTCCTTCACTCAAACCAATGAATTAAAAAATAATATTTAAATAAAATAGAGAGTAAAATACATAATTTGCTGGAGTTCGTAATAAAAAGGTAATAGCTAAAATAGAAAAAGTGGTATTTTGAATAGCTAAACTAGATAGCATTGCTGGAGATGCTCTAAGAGATGAAAAATGAAAATTGTGGGGCTCACCTATCTCAGGCAGCCTAGTGTGTGGGGGCCCTCGCTAATTTTAAAAGATCCCAATCCATCTTGCTGGAAAGATAAGAGTGTTTAGGATTACAAGTTCCAATTCAAATTGTTCTATATGTCCTCTTCTTGGTAGAATTGGTCTGGCCTGCAGGTTCCTTTTTTCTCCGAGTTCGGCAGTATTGTTTTTTCCTTGGTTTGAGCTGCCATAGGTTACGACAATGTGAGGCCGCTTAGTTTTCTTGAAGTGATCATAGACAAACGAACATGCTAAATTTGTTGGAAAACTATTATTAAAAATTAACAACTGATCGACTAAGCCAAAGACAAAAAAGAGTGGAATTCCATGAAATTTCCTGCCTCAATTCCGTGGCTCCCAATTCTGTGAAATTCGGACAGACCCATACAAAAAAGAGGCCCATGAGTTGTATTAATTAAATATAAACATTTTAAAGTAGTTTAAGAAAAGCTGAGTTGACCTCATCACGCACATTTAATCATCAGCCAAGTTCTTATTTCCCCATCATAAAGCACAAACCATAGCTTAAGCTAAAAAAAGACTCTTTGAGGGAGGGAATGAGTGGAACAGGGAAGGTACTGTGTGTGACTGGTGCGTCCGGCTATATAGCTTCATGGCTTGTGAAGCTCTTGCTCCAACGTGGGTACACAGTCAAAGCCACCGTCAGGGACCCAAGCCAGTTCTTACAAGACTTTTTTTTTTTTTTTTTTAATTTGTTTATCACGTTTATAATGGAAGAACAAAAATGTATTGCTGATTTTCTACTACTATCTCGATATTTTACTTTCAAGTGAGCTGTAGTTGTAGGAATCAAATCCTGGGTTTGATAAAAAAAGAATGACGTATATAAAACTTTCCTGGCGAAAATTAATCAAGTATGGAATCAATCAACCTCAGGAGCTCTAATACCGTTTGTTAGCGACTGTTCTGAGGTTATGAAGATTTTGCATAAACTGTACCCCACTTTGTGCCTTCTTGAAAAGTAAGTCATTATTATTTGCAAGTATTGAGTGTCACTTGTTGCAGTGGTTGAATGAACAATAGTCGATTTTCATCTCTTACTATATGTTTCAGGCCATGTTACTTCTTATTGTTTTGCCTGATGAGTACTTCAAAATTTGTGTGCCTTAATTTAGCTTGCCAATACTCATTGCTTTATTAAAAGCTCTTTTTGTTTTCATTATGTAATCACCAGAAACAGGGGGGTGGTTCTAAAGTTTCTCTTGCATTTATGACTTAATATTCAACAATACTGCTTTTTTTGGTCAAATTATTGATTTTCAATTAGTCAACTTGCTTCCTGATACGAATTTTTCTGATACAGCATAAAATTCTGAGAAATTTTGCATGTCTTTCTCATTCATGGCAGATGTGATGACAAGCCTTCCATACCAGGATACCAGGTATCCAAGGAGAAAGCAAAAAGTTTGGGTATCAACTTCATTCCTTTGGAGGTGACTCTTAGGGACACTGTTGAAAGCTTGAAGGAGAAGGGCTTCTTTTGTTTCTGAATGATGTTAATGATGGGGTAGTGATGTAAATAATTATGAACAAACTGTGTTCCCTTCAAATATGAATGTCGAGATGAGTGAAAACCATATTAATTCTAAAAAAAAGTTTGATTAATCAGTTATTCTAAAACTTAAGCCAAGAAAGAACAGTGTGTTCTACTTAATAGATGCCCCAACATGTCAAATTGCATCTTCCATATGGTGAATGATTTATCTTTGCGCTTCTCTTCCTCAATTCAACAGTCAGGGTCGCAAAGTGGGGACAGTGGCCAAAAGGTTACTGACACTCTTGACAGTTTCAAGTTGAGAGGTGGCCTTTTTGGTCATCCCGTTGTTGGGGGCAAAACTGCCCCTGGCCTAAAATTTTTATAAATTCCTCCTAAGTTTTTTATTTTTTATTTTTTTATTTTATGAATTCGTTTTCTAAAATTAATTTTTTTTCCCTAAAAAAATCTACTATTTTTAGTTTTATCCCCCTCATTTCAAATCCTGGTTCCGCCCCTATTTTGTTGGGCCCTTAGGACACCCCTGCTGGAAACGTGAGATAATCGTGAACAATCAGAAACTCTCATATTCTGGTAAGGTATTTCGATAGAGGTATAACTTGTGTAGGTGATGACAAAATATTATGTGAATGGCTTAATGATTTAGTCTTGAGTTCTGTGTATTATATAGACTTTATAAGGATGCTATACATGGAAATGAAATAAGTTCCTGCATGATTCTAGCCCTATACATGTAAACTATAATTTGTCAAATAATATATATGCTAACTATACAAAATAATAAATGAAGAAATAAGAAAATAATCATGGACTAAAAATTAGAAAACAATTATAGACAACTGTGCTGTCCATTGACTGGTGAAAGTAATTCCTATCAAATTTTAATAGAAACAAAAGCTTTTTCTCTTAGTAATGCTAGAAAAAGGAGTAAGGGGATTTATAAGAAGAGTGATTTGAATGTAAAAGTTGTACAAACTGGGGCTTGACCCTTCATATTTTGTACTGAGTTTTGTTTTTTTTTGATGTTCTGGTAGTGGGTTTTAAGTGTAAAGGGCAGTAGTCAGGTTGGGTAAGCAGAGTTGGTAGTGTTTGTTATGTATTCAGTCTCAGCAGTATTGTTGCTGCAGGCTTGGGATCAGTTCTTGTTGATTGCATTCTAGGCTTCAATGCTAGAGTGAGTTGTATCGTTGTTTTGAGTAATGAAATTTTAATTCATCAAAAAAAAAAAAAAATCCTTCCCTTGGAGGGGTTACCCGCCATAAGAAAATTAAAAAAATAAAATAAAAACCAGCAACAAACTGCAACTTGTACAATCGGATCCCAATTGACCTATCTGCAGTAATTCAAAACTTTACATATGATCATGATACGTATTTTACAAGCATGAACAGATTTATGGTTGAAAAGTGAAAACCTCACCGGTTAATTGACAGGATGAATGTGAAATATAATACATGTCACACAAGATAATATGTAATACTTGTGATGTACGTCAACAAAGTCGTATAGAAAAATGAATATATAATATAATACAAAGTACGAGATACCTTGGTTGTTGTCAGACTCTAATCCAACCTAACTGATGCACCTGATAGTCAGAGCTATCTGCCATTGCCCATCGCTACTTAATTAGCAGAAAAGCACTAACTGCCACAAAGTTAAGCACAGAGAGAGAGAGAGACAGCGAGAAAGAGAGATAAGAGGATGAGTGGAGCAGAGAAAGTGGTGTGCGTGACTGGAGCTTCGGGTTACATTGCATCCGGGCTGGTGAAGCTCCTGCTGCAACGTGGCTATACTATCAAAGCTACAGTTCGTGACCCAAGTAAGTGCTCTCTCTCAGTATCTCTTCGGTCATATTAGGAAGATAAAAAGTAGTTTACATAAAATATGTGGTTTATAAAGATAATCATGAACGTTAAGTCTCATATTGCTTAGTTATTAAGTAAAACTGGGCATTAAGAATTCTAGAAGAAGCTCCAAATCGACTTGCCTTTTTAGGCTGAAAGCGCAGATGTGGCTAATGCTTTTTCTTTAACTCCGTTACAAATCAGAGCCATCTAGTAACGCTAAGCCATGTGGTACTGCAGCACTGCATGACGTAGCTTTGACGAGAATGTCAAGAGTTTACAAAGGAGAGTTTGTAACACCTGTAACCCACATAGAGTATATGGTTTATAAAGATAGTCATAATTGTTAAGTCTCACATTACCTAGTTACTAGGTAAAACTCAGCTTTATAAGAAATTTTAGGAAAGCTACAAATTGATTAGTCCTTTAGCATTGATAGCGTAGACGTGGCTAACTCTTTTCTTTGGGTCGTTACACTCTCCATCTCCTTTTTATTAGTATCGGACAATGTTTTGGCGGAATCTCAATTATGGGTTTGATTATTCTTTGCCTTAATGTGCTGTTTTTAGAGTGTTTTATGTTTTGAGCGGTTTGTTAATGCTTTTGCTTTTTTGGTAAGCTTTCTCAAGTGTGTTGTAATTACTTTTTTTTTTCTTTTTCTTTTTTTCTCACGTTTGTTTGTCATGCAGTGCTTGATATTAATAAATTTAGCGTTCCAATTGGTATTTCTGTGTATATATTCGACAGCTGATCCAAAGAAAACAGAGCATTTACTTTCACTTGATGGAGCTAAGGAAAGACTTCAATTATTCAAAGCAAGTTTACTGGAAGAAGGATGTTTTGATTCTGTCGTTGATGGATGCCAAGGTGTTTTTCATACAGCATCCCCTGCTATTTTTGCAACCAGTGACCCACAGGTTCATCCTTATGCATTGTATAATCAAAATAATATTCCAGTTTTTGCTGCCAATATGGTGGGTGTGTAGTTTGTTTGTTAGTGATTTAAAACAACTTAAAGGATCTCATGCAGCTCTCTTGTTTTAGCAACCTGTGATTCTTCCAGAAGAAATATCTGCTTCTAGGAAGGATACATATGTTAATGATTTTACAATATCTAATCAATTTTTATTTTTCACTTCAGCTTAAAGAACCAGAATGTTACATTTTCACAACATTGTCATCTGAATTTGCAGTTTTCCTTCTTTGCTGCAACCAATAAGTGCTGAAAGTAGTGCTCTTAGGCTCAATGTTATAGAAGTTACTGTTTCTAAAAATCATGCAGACGAGACATCAGAGAAGTTCTATCTTGTAGTTCAATAACATGATTAGTACATGCTAAAATTGTCAAATAATTGTGCTTATGATAGCTTAGTTCCACAAAGAATTCTTATGTGAGCTACTTCCACATTTTTTCTTATAATTCAGTCAGAAATAATTGATCCAGCAGTGAAGGGAACACTTAACGTTCTTAGGTCATGTGCAAAAGTTGCTTCTATCAAGAGAGTGATCATAACGTCTTCTTTGGCTTCAGTTATACACAACAGAAGACTTCTGACCCCTGATGTAGTTATCGACGAGACTTGGTTTTCAGATCCAGTTATGTGTAAGGAGTTGAAGGTGTGTATTTGTGCTATTCCATAGTTAAAATATGTATTTCAAGTTTATCTTTAATAGGACTCTTACATACAGTTGATCTCAAGATACTTGCAGACTTGCAGTGAAAGATCTTGAAATATATAGTCTCTTAAATTTATATTACCTGTTTTGGTTGTGTGTGTATGTATATATATACCTGTGTATTTGCTGAGGAAACATTTGATCAGAATAGCAGTACAAGGTATGCCATGCTTTTCCTTCCATCCAGGTTGTCGCTGCAGTTACCTTGCTTTCTCAGTGAACATATTTATGTCAAACTCTAGGTATTTAGAATGTAATCATTGTATCTAGTTATGACTTTTATTTTCTTGAGTCAGATATAAATTTAATTTTGAAATTTTTCTTCAATATATTTTTTTTGATAAGTAATAAGCCATTTCTTGAATATATTCGAATATAAATTGCATAGATTCCTGCATACTCTTAATCTGATCATACACATATTGCAGATATTGTTTTTTAGTCATACAATTAATTCCTTCTGTACCAAGAGAGAATCTCTTATTTAAAAAAGGTTTTGGATCTTTTCAGCTCTGGTATCCGCTCTCAAAAACATTAGCTGAGGAGGCTGCTTGGAAGTTTGCTGAAGAGTGTGGCATTGACTTGGTAGCAATAAATCCAGGCTTTTCTATTGGTCCCCTCATACAGCCAACTCCTACTTCTAGTATTAACGGTCTTCTGATGATCATGAATGGTACTCTTTTGCAGCTAATGAGGATTGTGTATTGTGTTTCTTCCTAAATAAGTTATAAAGTGCATGCTTCATCACAATTTTAGAAAGAAAAATAGAGTGCAACTGATATAAAGAAGTGTTAAAAAAGTACTTTTTTTTTTCTTCTTCTTCTTTTTCAGTTTACTGCTTCAATTGTCTTATCTGATTAAGGTAGCATCTGATGGCTGAATAAAGTTAAAATTGGTTTAGTGGATGCAGCACGATAAATATGTATGTGCCTATTCCAGTAAATTGCAGATATTAGAACTTTTTGAGGATACTATCCTTATCATATACTCTAACAGATCTGTCATTATAACTTTCTCTATTTTTTTTTTTCTAAGCACTTTCTCTATTTTTTTTTGAATGATAAGCAACTGTTCTGTAAAACTTTCTTTTTCCTGGGCATGTAAGTTTTATGAGACTTACCAGTAAACGTCTTAAGGATAATGTATTTCCAATTGAAAGAGTGAGTTGGACTTCCATGACTCCCAGATCTTTTATTATGATCGGAATTACTTTCTCTGGGAGTTCCTTGTTCCCTTTTCTTTTGACAAAAGGCTTTGCTGAGTTCTAGGCCTAAATACATGGAATGTAAAAGTTCCCTTATAACTTAGAGTTTATTTGAAGCAAGCTGCAAAACCTTGATCTGCAAAGTTCCAACCCCTCTAATGCCAACTGGAATTAGGTTGAGATCCACTATATATTCCAATCTCAGCATACACTACTTCCAAATATGCTATATACCATATGTTCATGTTGTTCAATATGAAAATAATATATAATTAGCTTATTTCTGAAAAAGCAGCTGGTTGTATCTGCCATCTGAGTTGAACCTTTACAACAATGATATCTGGCCATATTCTATTAGTAAAATGGCTGAGTGATCAAAAAGCAAAAACTGTGTTGGCCTGCAGGAATTCACTCTCCTTCCAGCCACGTCATTCCATACAGTTCTTATGATGCTAGTAGTTAACTTTTTCTCTCTCCTCTTTTTTTTTTTTCTTCTCTTTTATTGTGTGTAGGAAGTCGAGCATTTCCAGATGGAATTTACAGATTTGTTGATGTTAGAGATGTTGCAGATGCACATATTCAGGCATTTGAAACTCCTGCTGCTAATGGCAGATATTGTTTAGTGGGAAGTGTTACACACCATTCAGAGGCTTGTAAGATATTGCAAAAACTTCACCCGAGTTTGCACCAACCTGAAAAGTGAGTTTTTTTTACCTGCATGATACTGAATATCCCTTATTGGTTCCATGGACACAGGCAACTAAATTCAATTTACATGCTTTATTGTGTATGCCAGGTAATGTTCTGTGTTATTGTTTTCAACTTGTTCATTTCCTTGGTGATGGTCAGTTTACATCCGACATATTATTAAACAGCCTAATTCCTCAGCAACGTTATATTTCTTTTGAATTATACAATAATAACGCTAGCTAAGTCATTACTTTGACTGTACTAAGTTGCTAGGGTGGGGGAGGGAGCGAAGGAGATGTAACAAAGTTTAGGTAGAACTTACATTTGAAAACTGGCCTACAAGACAAAGGTGTCCAAGAACTTATATACACATGGTTAAGATTGCACTTAACCTAATGTGGGATATTTGGGATCATAGCATTCTACCATGCTTCCGGATCCAATGTCTACGGCAGCCCATTTTATCGACACTTATTTCGTGGTAGCCCTTTCTTTTTTGGACTCGGACACAAAGCTGTAATTTATTTGATCTCATACTCGACATGTTGTATCCAATTCCATACTCAACGTGGTAGCGGCTTTGATACCAAATGTACAAACTTTAGGTAAAACTCAACATTGAAAACTAGCTTGCAAGGAGATAGTGCTCAAAAACTTATATATACATGGTTAAAATTGCATTTCATTGATGTGAGACACTTATGATCGTAACAGGAGGAGTGAGGGGTGTTGACAGATGGAGACAATTTATCATAAAATTGACAATGTTCTTTTTTTCTTTTTTGGAATATGCAAAGAAATGCAAATAGTATTACATTTCTCTTGGTTATTTTGTTACAAGTATGACTCCGGTGCCATAGATATTGCATCTAACAAAATGATCAGTTTAGTTAAGATTTAAGAATTTGCTTTTCTCATGCCAACTGTTCTGATACATCAAAAAATTGGAAGAAGAGTGACATTGTTTTTTTGCACTTTTGTCAGAGATGAAGATGACAAACCTTTGCCTCCATTGCACAAGGTATCCCAAGACAAAGCCAAAAGTTTGGGTATTAGCTTCATTCCTTTGGAAGTGAGTCTTAGAGACACTATTGAAAGCTTGAAGGAGAAGGGCTTACTCACTGCCTGAATTATGTAGTTAAAATGGAACTGATGCAAATAAGTACTAACAAGTTGTGTATGCTCTTCTTTTTCATCATGTTGAACTTCATTTTGGTCGGAGTTTGCTGGCCTTTGAATTGCTTGAATAATGAAGACAGCCAATCCAACTTGTGCTTCCCAAATTGCTCACCTCTAATATCCTGACTTCAATTATTCAACTATTGCTCAAGGGATTGACTCCAACATTTCAAGTATCTAGATTTTTTTTTTTTTTTTTTAAGTAGTATAATTCGTTGAAAAAGCACATAAGTGTGTAACCCTAATACACATAAAGTATACAAGAAAATCTCATAATTAGTAGAAAACGATGAACAATGGATTAAAAAGTTAGAAAAACTAGAAAAAATCAAACTATTATGAATTGCTATCCATGCATAAAGGGCGTTGAATATAATCTTTTTTAGCTCCGCCAACAATGTTCCTCTATCTTCAAAATTCCGTGCATTCCGCTCTCTCCAAATATACCACATTAAACATAAAGGAGCCAATCTCCAAACTGTTAAAATGTCATATTACCTCAACTGACCTCCCCAACTCATCAACAATTCTCTCACCATTCTAGGCATAATCCAAATTACACCAAACAAATTACATACTGAGTATCTAGATTTTAGACACAAGTCCTTGAAAACTGTTTCAACGTTCTAATTCTTCTTCCAATATTTCTGTTTCCTTTGCATTAGGCAATTCTTAATTGTGCATTATGTGTTGTACAACATTGCTGTTAAGTATACAAATAGCTTGCTAGCGTCGTAAATGAATACAAATTGTTAACTATCTTAGCATAAGTTATGAGCTCATAAGAATGTTGTGCTGGGTAACAGTTATTGAACTGATAAGGATCCAGGCTTGAACGAAGAGAACAGTCAATCTCTCCATCTACCAACTTCAAGAAAATACGAAAATTGATCTAAAATCAAGGAGATTAATGAAATCTTCAAAAAAAAAAAAGAGTACTGCAGATGTTAAGGAATGAAAGTCATTATTAAGATTAGTTATGATAAGAACATGCATTTTTTAAGAAATGACTAGATTATTTTACAAATAAATGCTGACAGGTGTATTTGAGACATATCAGGATCTCCAAGGCCCCATATGGTAGAGACTAGAGAAAGGAACATTCCAACAACTTGAGATTTTAATCGCACATAAGAATGAAAATGAATGTGGGAGAGCTAGCCCAAGCTTGATTACATAACAAGAGAGCTAGTCCCCTTTTTTGGTTCATAAAACTAGTCTCCTGGACATTGAAGAAACTGCTGAGCACCGTGCACACAAATGGAGAGAGAGAAGCCCAAAATATAGTATTTATCAAGAAAATGTTTCACAGATGATGAGAGTGCAAACGTATGAACAGGTGTGAACAGGTGGGAATGGGATTATGAAATAAGGGAGAAAAGTAGGCAAGATGACGTTAAATATGCCATGCCTCTGACCTAATTCATAGAAGGATAACTGATCCTACCCCCACCTTAAATGAGCGGCCTTGCCATTTGCTATTTTCAGGGGAAAGAAATAGTTAATCTCATTATACAGCTTAGGGATGTACTTATTGATGACTACTTATCAAGTAATCTCTCACATAGCCCACTTAGCTTCTGCCAAAAAGTGGATTTAATTACCCGCTTTTGACTTTAGTGGGCGTAAAATTCTAATTTTCTTATGCAACAACATTATATCTAATTCTTGGCAGTTGAGGCTTTTATGCATGCAGGAGCTCAAACATTTCCCAATTCATTCTATAGATTTGTCAATATTAGAGATGTTGCAAATGCTCATATTCAAGCACTTGAAGTTCCTTCAACTGCAGGCAGATATTGTTTAGTTGAAACTGTTATACACTGTTCTGAGGTTATGAAGATTTTGCATAAACTGTACCCCACTTTGCACCTTCCTGAAAAGTAAGTCATTATTATTTGCAAGAGTATCACTTGTGGTTGAATGAACAATAGTCGATTTTCATCTCTTACTATATGTTTAAGGCCATGTTACTTCTTATTGTTTTCTTGGGTACTGGTTTTGCCTGATGAGTACTTCAAAATTTGTGTGCCTTAATTTAGCTTGCCAATACTCATTGCTTTATTAAAACCTCCTTTTGTTTTCATTATTTAATCACCAGAAACAGGGGGATGGTTCTAAAGTTTTTCTTGCATTTATGACTTAATATTCAACAATACTGCTTTTTTTGGTCAAATTATTGATTTTCAATTAGTCAACTTGCTTCCTGATACGAATTTTCCTGATACAACATAAAATTCTGAGAAAGTTTGCATGTATTTCTCATTCATGGCAGATGTGATGACAAGCCTTCCTTACCAGGATACCAGGTATCCAAGGAGAAAGCAAAAAGTTTGGGTATCAACTTCATTCCTTTGGAGGTGACTCTTAGGGACACCGTTGAAAGCTTGAAGCAGAAGGGCTTCTTCTGTTTCTGAATGATGTTAATGATCGGGTAGTGATGCAAATAATTGTGAACAAACTGTGTTCCCTTCAAATATGAATGTCGAGATGAGTGAAAACCATATTAATTCTAAAAAAAAGGTTTGGTTAATCAGTTATTCTAAAATTTAAGCCAAGAAAGAACAATGTGTTCTATTTAATATATGCCCCAACATGTCAAATTGCATCTTCCATATGGTGAATGATTTCTCTTTGTGCTTCTCTTCCTCAATTCAATAGTCAGGGTCGCAAAGTGGGGACAGTGGCCAAAAGACTACTGACACTCTTGGCAGTTTCAAGTTGAGAGGTGACCTTTATGGTCATCCCGTGTTGCAGGAGCGAAATTGCCCCTGGCCCAAAATTTTTAAAAACACTAAAAATTTTATAAATTCCTCTAAAGTTATTTATTTATTTATTTATTTTCTTTTATGAATTCGTCGTCCTAATATTAATTTTTTTCCCTAAAAAAATCTTCTATTTTTTGTTTTGTCCCCTACATCTCAAATCCTGGTTCTGCCCCAACGTTGTTGGGACCTTAGGACACCCCTGCTGGTAACGTGAGATGATCATGGACAATCCGAAACTCCCATATTCTGGTAAGGTATTTCGATAGAGGTATAACTTGTGTTGGTGAAAGTAATTCATATCAAATTTTAATAGAAACAAAAGCTTTTCTCTTAGTAATTCTAGAATAAGGAGTAAGGGGATTTATAAGAAGAGTGATTTGAATGTAAAAGTTGTACAAACTGGGGCTTGACCCTTCATATTTTGTAATGAGTTTTGTTTTTTTGATGTTCTGATAGTGGGTTTTAAGTGTAAAGGGCAGTAGTCAGGTTGGGTAAGCAGAGTTGGTAGTGTTTGTTATGTATTCAGTCTCAGCTGTATTGTTGCTGCAGGCTTGGGAGCAGTTCTTGTTGATTGCTTTCTAGGCTTCAATGCTAGAGTGAGTTGTATCTTTGTTTTGAGTAATGAAATTTTAATTCATCAAAAAAAAAAAAAATCCTTCCCTTGGAGGGGTTACCCGCCATAAAAAAATTAAAAAATAAAATAAAAACCAGCAACACACTGCAACCTGTACAATCGGATCCCAATTGACCTATCTGCAGTAATTCAAAACTTTACATATGATCATGATACGTATTTTACAAGCATGAACAGATTTGTGGTTGAAAAGTGAAAACCTCACCGGTTAATTGACAGGATGAATATGAAATATAATACATGTCACACAATATAATATGTAATACTTGTGATGTACGTCAACAAAGTTGTATAGAAAAATGAATATATAATATAATACAAAGTACGAGATACCCTGGTTTTTGTCAGACTCTAATCCAACCTAACTGATGCACCTGATAGTCAGAGCTATCTGCCATTGCCCATCGCTGCTTAATTCGCAGAAAAGCACTAACTGCCACAAAGTTAAGCAGAGAGAGAGAGAGCGAGAAAGAGAGATAGAGGATGAGTGGAGCAGAGAAAGTGGTGTGCGTGACTGGAGCTTCGGGTTACATCGCATCAGGGCTGGTGAAGCTCCTGCTGCAACGTGGCTATACTATCAAAGCTACAGTTCGTGACCCAAGTAAGTGCTCTCTCTCTATCTCTTCGGTCCATATTAGGAAGGTAAAGAGTAGCTTACATAAAATGGGCAGTTTATAAATATAGTCATGAGTGTTAAGTTTTATATAGTCTAATTAATAGGTAAAATTGGACATTAAGAATTCTAGAAAAAGCTTCAAATCGACTAGTCTTTTTGGGCTGATAGTGCAGATATGGCTAACGCTTTCTTCTTGACTCCGTTACAAATCAAAGCCACCTAATAACGCTAAGTCATGTAGTACTGAAGCACTACATGATGTACCTCTGACGAGAACGTCAAGAGTTTAAAGGAGGGAGTTTGTAACACCTGTAGCTCATATATATAAAGTGTGTGGTTTATAAAGATAGTCATAAGTGTTAAGTCTCACATTACCTAATTACTAGGTAAAACTCGGCTTTATAAGAAATTTTAGAAAAACTTCAAATTAACTAATCATTTTGGGTTGATGGCGCAGACATGGCTAACTCTTTTCTTTGAGTCGTTACACTCTCCCTCTCTTTTTTAATAGTATCGGACAATGTTTTGACGGAATCTCAATTATGGTTTTGATTATTCTTTGCCTTAACGTGCTGTTTTGAGAGTGTTTTATGTTTTGAGTGGTTTGCTAATGCTTTTGCTTTTTTGGTAAACTTTCTCAAGTGTGTTGCAATTACTTTTTCTTTTCTTTTCTTTTTTTTTTCTCACGTTTGTTTGTCATGCAGTACTTGATATTAATAAATTTAGCGTTCCAATTGGTATTTCTGTGTATATATTCAACAGCTGATCCAAGGAAAACAGAGCATTTACTTTCACTTGATGGAGCTAAGGAAAGACTTCAATTATTCAAAGCAAGTTTACTGGAAGAAGGATGTTTTGATTCTGTCGTTGATGGATGCCAAGGTGTTTTTCATACAGCATCCCCTGCTATTTTTGCAACCAGTGACCCACAGGTTCATCCTTATGCATTGTATAATCAAAATAATATTCCAGTTTTTGCTGCCAAGATGGTGGGTGTGTAGTTTGTTTTTTAGTGATTTAAAACAACTTAAAGGATCTCATGCATCTCTCTTGTTTTAGCAACCTGTGATTCTTCCAGAAGAAATATCTGCTTCTAGGAAGGATACATATGTTAATGATTTTACAAGATCTAATCAATTTTTTTTTTCTCACTTCAGCTTAAAGAACCAGAATGTTACATTTTCACAACATTGTCATCTGAATTTGCAGTTTTCCTTTTTTGCTGCAACCAATAAGTGCTGAAAGTAGTGCTCTTAGGTTCAGTGTTATAGAAGTTACTGTTTCTAAAAATCATGCAGACGGGACATCAGAGAAGTTCTACCTTGTAGTTCAATAACATGATTAGTACATGATAAAATTGTCAAATAATTGTGCTTATGATAGCTTAGTTCCACAAATGAATTCTTATGTGAGCTACTTTCACATTTTTTCTTATAATTCAGTCAGAAATAATTGATCCAGCAGTGAAGGGAACACTTAACGTTCTTAGATCATGTGCAAAAGTTGCTTCTATCAAGAGAGTGATCGTAACGTCTTCTATGGCTTCAGTTATACGCAACAGAAGACTTCTGACCCCTGATGTAGTTGTCGACGAGACTTGGTTCTCAGATCCAGTTATGTGTAAGGAGTTGAAGGTGTGTATATGTGCTATTCCCTAGTTAAAATCTATATTTCAAGTTTATCTTTAAGAGGACTCTTACATTCAGTAGATCTCATGATACTTGCAAACTTGCAGTGAAAGATCTTGAAATATATAATCTCTTAAATTTATATTACCTGTTTTGGTTGTGTGTATGTATATATATACCTGTGTATTTGCTGAGGAACATTTGAACAGAATAGCAGCACAAGGTGTGTGATGCTTTTCCTTCCGTCTAGGTTGTCTCTGCAGTTACCTTGCTTAATTTCTCAGTGAGCATATCTATGTTAAACTCTGGGTAATTTTACTTGTTCTTGTAATCATTGTATCTAGTTATGACTTATATTTTCTTGAGTTAGATATTAATTTAATTTTGAAAATTTTCTTGAAAATATTCGAATATAAATTGCATAGATTCCTGCATACTCTTAATCAGAACATACACATATTGCAGATATTGTTTTTTAGTCATACAATTAATTCCTTCTGGACCAAGAGAGCATCTCTTATTTAAAGGTTTTGGATCTTTTCAGCTCTGGTATCAGCTCTCAAAAACCTTGGCTGAGGAGGCTGCTTGGAAGTTTGCTGAAGAGTTTGGCATTGACTTGGTAGCAATAAATCCAGGCTTTGCTATTGGTCCCCTCATACAGCCAACTCCTACTTCTAGTATTAAGGATTTTCTCAAGCTCATGAATGGTACTCTTTTGCAGCTAATGAGGATTGTGTATTGTGTTTCTTCCTAAAGAAATTATAAAGTGCATGCTTCATCACAATTTTAGAAAGAAAAATAGAGTTTAACTGGTTAACCTTTCCTCTTTCTTTTCTTTTTTTTTTTTTTTTTTTTTCTCTCTTTTCCTGGCTGCAGGAACTCCAACATTTCCTGATGGAATTTATAGATTTGTTGATGTTAGAGATGTTGCACATGCACATATTCAGGCATTT
The DNA here is from genome assembly GCA_900184695.1 of Betula pendula. Taxonomy (NCBI): domain Eukaryota; kingdom Viridiplantae; phylum Streptophyta; class Magnoliopsida; order Fagales; family Betulaceae; genus Betula; species Betula pendula. The sequence continues at coordinate 71,201 of FXXK01000855.1, forward strand.
GAAACTCCTGCTGCTAGTGGCAGATACTGTTTAGTGGGAAGTGTTGCACACTATTCAGAGGCTTTCAAGATATTGCACAAACTTTACCCGAGTTTGCACCTACCTGAAAAGTGAGTCTTTTTTACCTGCATGATACTGAATGTCCCTTATTGGTTCCATAGACAGAAGCAACTAAATTCCATTCACATGCTTTATTTTGTATGCCAGGTTGTGTTTTGTGTTATTGTTTTCAACTTGTTCATTTCGTTGGTGAGGGTCAGTTTACATCCGACATGTTCTTAAACAGCCTAATTCCTCAGCAACATTGTATTTCTTTTGAAGTATACAATAATAACGCTAGCCAAGTCATTACTTTGACTGTAATCTAGGGCAGAGGAGGGAGGGGAGATGTAACAAACTTTAGGTTTAATTCACTCTTAAAAGTCGACTCGCAAGGAGAGGGTGTCAAGAGCTTATATACACATGATTAATATTATATTTAACTAATGTGGGACACTTGGGATCATAACATTGAATCCAACATCCACGGCAACCCACTCTATTGACACCGACTCAGTAGTAACTATTTCTCTTTTGGTAGCTTTACTCACCTATTTGTATTCAATGACTTAATCACTATATACATACATAATACCAAGACATTTTAATTTAGTCCATAAACTCTTTTCCCTTGGAGGGACTTGGCCACCAAGCTGCAACCCATTCAATCTCATACTCGATAAGCTGCGTCCGATCTCAAACTCAAAGTGGTGGTGGCTCTGATACCAAATATACAAATTTTAGATAAAACTTACTATTGAAAACCGACTTGCAAGTGAATGGTGTTCAATAGCTTATATATTAATTGATGTGGAACACTTAAGATTATAACAAGAATGTTGAAAGATGGAGACAATTTATCATAAAATTGACAGTGTTCTTTTTCTTTTTTTTTTTTTTTTTTTTTTGGAATATGCAAATAGTATTACATTTCTCTTGGTTGTTTTGTTACAAGTATGATTCCGGTGCCATAGATACTGCGTAACAAAATGATCAGTTTACTTAAGATTTAAGAATTTGCTTTTCTCATACCAACTGTTCCGATACATTAAAAAATTGGAAGAAGAGTGACATTTTTTTCTTTTGCACTTTTGTCAGAGATGAAGATGACAAACCTTTGCGTCCATTGGACAAGGTATCCCAAGACAAAGCCAAAAGTTTGGGTATTAGCTTCATTCCTTTGGAAGTGAGTCTTAGAGACACTATTGAAAGCTTGAAGGAGAAGGGCTTACTCACTGCCTGAATTATGTAGTTAAAATGGAACTGATGCAAATAAGTACTAACAAGTTGTGTATGCTCTTCTTTTTCATCATGTTGAACTTCATTTTGGTCGGAGTTTGCTGGCCTTTGAATTGCATGAATAATGAAGACAGTCAATCCAACTTGTGCTTCCCAAATTGCTCACCTCTAATATTCTGACTTCAATTATTCAACTATTGCTCAAGGGATTGATTCCAACATTCTAACTATCTAGATTTTTTTTTTCTATTTTTTTTTTTTTAAACTTAGTTATTTTATAAGTAGTATAATTTCATTGAAAAAGCACAAAAGGGTGTAACCCTAATACACATCAAGTATACAAGAAAATCTCCTAATTGGTAGATAATGATGGATAATGGATCAAAATGTTAGAAAAACAAGAAAAAATCAAACTATTATGAACTACTATCTATGCATAAAGGGCGTTGAATATAATCTTTTTTAGCTCCGCCAACGATGTTCCTCTATCTTTAATGTTCCGTGCATTCCACTCTCTCCAAATACACCACATTAAACATAAAGGAGCTAACCTCCAAACTTTCAAAATGTCACGTAACCTCAACTGACCTCCCCAACTCATCAACAATTCTCTCACCGTTTTAGGCATAATCCAAATCACACCAAACAAATTATATACCGAGTATCTAGATTTTAGAAATAAGTCCTTGAAAACCGTTTCCACGTTCTAATTCTTCTTCCAATATTTCTGTTTCCTTTACATTAGGAAATTCTTAATTGTGCATTATGTGTTTATAGCACATTGCTGTTAAGTGTTGAGTATACAAATAGCTTGCTAGCGTCGTAAGTGAAAACAAATTATTAACTATCTTAGCATAAGTTACGAGCTCATAAGAATGTTGTGCTGGGTAACAGTTATTGAACTGATAAGGATACTGGCTTGAACGAAGAGAACATCCAATCTCTCCATCTACTAACTTTTAGAAAATATGAAAATTGATCTAAAATCAAAGGAGATTAATGAAATCTTAAAAAAGAGAAGAAAAAAGAAGAGTGCTGCAGATGTTAAGGAATGAAAGTCATTGTTAAGATTAGTTATGATAAGAACATGCATTTTTTAAGAAATGACAATTATTTTCCAGATTATTTAACAAAGTCAATGCTGACAGGTGCATTTGGGACATATCAGGATCTCCAAGGCCCCATATGGTAGAGAAAGGAAATTCCAGCAACTTGAGATTTTAATCGCACATAAGAATGAAAATGAATGTGGGAGAGTTAGCCCAAGCTTCATTACATAACAAGAGAGCTAGTCCCCTTCTTTGGTTCATAAAACTAGTCTCCTGGACATTAAAGAAATTGCTAAGCACCACATCCACAAATGAGAGAAAGAGAGAGAGAGAGAGAGAGACCCAGAATATAGTATTTATCAAGAAAATGTTTTCATAGATGATGAGAGTGCAAACATGTGAACAGGTGGAAATGGGATAATGAAATAAGGGACAGAAGTAGGCAAGATCAACCTTAAATGAGCAGCTTTGCTAAGCCCCATTTCTGGCAGGGTGTGGCTGCATGGCTATCTAATTCACCCATTAAATGATTATTGCAAGCTATGATAGGCAATAAGTCAGCAACTAACCAATCAAAAGAAGTAAATTTTATTGCACTACTAATCTCATATGCAGTACATTGATATGGCATACTTTATTAGATTCTAGATGTCAAGGTTTATACCATCCTAGCTTCATGCATCCCCAAGGTTAAGCAAGCTCGAATTCTCCATCAGCTTCCAGTTCTATGTCAAGCATCTGAACTAGTGTCTCTTGACTTTGTAAACCACAATTGCAATTCTTCAAGAATACAAACTTGACTCATTGTGGTTTGCAAAACTGATACATGCTCAGTGGGGAAAAGAATTTACTTTTTCGGATTGACAAGAACAGTCTTGATAATTTGTCATGCTAAATTAAATCAGAGTATACATATATTTTTGCAAATCACGAAAAATAAAAAAGAAAAAGGACCTACCTGCATAAGTGTGCATGTATGTATGTATGTATGCAATGGTTAATTTCGCCATTCAAGGCTTTGGTTCAGATGAACTAGGATGTTCTAAATATAACTGCACACACAGAGGTTCGCTACTCATTGACTTAATAGGAGTCAGAAGTGGAGGTTGCTGCCACTGCCTTGTGTCAGATGGGATCCATAGCTCTGCATCCTTGCTTGTACTAGCCTGAGGAAGGGATCGAAAGTAAGCAGTTATCTCCCACCTACAATCTGTCAAAAGATCCAAAAAAAAAAAAAAAAAAAAGAAGCTTAGAGACCTAGCCCCAATTCTAACCTAACCATAAAAGAAAAACAAAATCCAGGACACAATTCAGAAATGCAGCAAGCACCCAAGAAATTTAATCAATCATAGGAACCAAGTAAACAACAAGGCATATGATACAAACTGGAAAGCCAAAAGAAAAGAAAATAAAAAATAAAAAGGTGTTTTCTGTGACTGTGACCAGTGTATACTGTATATATGCATGCTGAAGTACGAAACTGGGATATAAACTGCTAAATTAGCACTTACCATGGGGAAGAACCCTAGTAAGGGATTCTGAGACAGAGAGCTTGATCAAGAATGATCTAAGAGAGAACTCCAGGTCAGCTTCTTCCAGCTTTAAACCATAAGACTGGTTCACCGTGAGCTTAAACACAAATCTTTCCACCGGGATGCAGTCAATGTTGAAAAAAATAACTGCTACTCTCTCCACCAATCCCTATTTGTAAAGGGGCATTCATATTTATGAAACCAAAATCTTACTATTCTTCGTTTAACTGATTTTTAAGAAATTCAAAATTCAAGTAAATAATAGCATTCAAATAAAAATGGAATAAATAACAGATTGAGCTTCATCAACAGAAATGAATATAATTCCAAGCAACCTTTTGGATAAAAGGAAGAAGAGCAGAAACAGTAGAATGGATGTAATCTCTGAGCTGAGGGTGGCGAGCCCTCTGAACCACCACATTCATATATCTCCTTCTCTCGAATGCGCCTTCACCCACAATTCATCATCACCCAATTTCACAAAAAAAATGTATAGTCAATAAATATTATATCTATTTCAATACATATAATCTTCTTGTTAAGCAAAGAAGGACTCACCGGCAGGGTAGACCCCTTTGAGGAAAACAATAGAAGAAATTGCCACTTCCAAGAATTCAACCAAAATCTTTGCTGTTTCACCTGCGATTTCTGTATATTCAGACAGATTTTCTTTTCTTTTTTTAGAAGATGGTATAAGAGGAGAAAAATATTAAACCTTGAGGAGACTGATTATCTCTGCGGTCCATTTAGAGCCTGCTTGCTACAGCAACGACAACAAGATTAATATTGGGCCCGCCGGTCCGGCCAGTTTTTTTCCGTCTAAAAAATATCAGGCTCTGAATTTTTGGGTCCGGCCAGTATTTTTATCAGTCCATTTTTTATGTGTTCTCTGTGTTCAATAATATTGGGCAATGGGCATATTATAACATATAAACTTATTTACAAATTGACATTCGAGTTCATAATTAATAAAATAATTAAGTACAAAATCTTATTTATCAATTTTTCTTACTTATTTAATCAATTATAGATAACTTGTAAACGATTTTTTGTAATAAAGTTGCAGCAATCAACGTGCACCGGGCTTATGTTTTTGTTTAGAATCTAGAATAATGTTAGATAATATATTTTAGGAAATGCTCTCTAATTCTTTTATTTTTTAAAATTATTATTAAATTTGTGGTCTTCATGTGTAGACATATATAAAAATTACAAATTTAATAGTAATTTTAAAATATAAAGTAATAAAAAAAAATATCGATAGATGCTATAACATTTTTTATATATTTTTATCTAATAATTATCACAAAATGTTAATGTTACGGTGTTAACTAACTTTTGTTTAAAAAAAATTCAAGAGAGAGAGAGAGAGAGAGAGAGAGGATGAGTGGAGCAGAGAAGGTGGTGTGCGTGACTGGGGCTTCAGGTTACATAGCTTCATGGGTGGTGAAGCTCCTTCTTCAGAGTGGATATACTGTCAAAGCTACAGTTCGTGACCCAAGTCAGTGCTCTCTCTCAATTTTGTGTCTCATCGTCTTTTTTTTTAATTACTTTTTTTGTTGTTTCAAATCTGTATCAATTATGGGTTTGACTGTTCTTTGCTTTAGACTACTCTGTAAGTTTTGAGAGGGCTATATATAATATATTGATGTGGTTTTGATTAGTAAACCGTGAGTCCTTGGAAACAATGAAAAATATTTGAGCTAAAACAATCCATCAGATAAATTTGCTAGCTTTGACACCAATTTTTGCTAGGAGTGTGAAAGAAAATTTTACAGACTGGGTTGGAAGAAAATTTGACAGTTTTCCTCCAAAATTCTACCAAGTTTAATAGACTGTGTTGGAAGAAAATTTTGTCCTGAAACTAGTGGTTTGGATTCCAATTGGTAACCTAAGAGTGGAAACCAAGTGTCAAACCAACCTATGTTTGTACCAAAAGAACATTCGTGTTATTTTTAATCTTATTTTTGCTTTTATTTTTTTAAGTAAATCTGAGGAGGAGAGGGTGGGAGGATTAGGCATATAAGCAAACTCCCAAGCGCACCTCAAAAAGACTACTCTGATCTAGGGATAGGTTTAAGCGTTTTATGATTATTTAGTAATACTAAATTAGTATATCAATAAATGACAAGCTCACATATAATCATTGGTCATATCTTGTTCAGTATTATTATGCCAGTGTTGACTTGAATGGAAAATGGGAAATTGAAAAAAGTTTTGGTCCTATTGTCACCCAACCCAATCTGACTTAGCCCACACCATGACATGGGGCTATGCTATGCAACACAATTTAACCAAACCAAATTGACTTTTAAACTTTTCCAATTTAGTTTTGTTAGGTCTCTTAGACTAAACACTGAGAAGCTTCATTTTGCCTGCATTTATAACCAAACCTACTCATGAAAACCCCTACATATGTAAGAAGAGAATGGATGCCCCAACAAGTGGTGGAGTGACTTGTAATCTAGGGCAGAGGAGGCAGGGGAGATGTAACAAACTTTAGGTTTAATTCACTCTTAAAAAGTCGACTCGCAAAGGAGAGGGTGTCAAGAGCTTATATAACACCATGATTAATATTATATTAACTAATGTGGACACTTGGGATCATAACATTGAATCCAACATCCACGGCAACCCACTCTATTGACACGACTCAGTAGTAACTATTTCTCTTTTGGTGCTTACTCACCTATTTGTATTCAATGACTTAATCACTATATACATACATATATACCAAACATTTTTTAATTTAGTCCCATAAACTCTTTTCCTTGGAGGGACTTGGCCACCAAGCTGCAACCCCATTCAATCTCATAACTCGATAAGCCTGCGTCCGATCTCAACTCAAAGTGGTGGTGCGCTCCGATACACATACTATCAAATTTTAGATAAAACTTACTATTGAAAACGTGACCACGCTTGCAAGTGAATGGTGTTCAATAGCTTATATATTAATTTGTTGGAACAATTAAGATATACAAGAATGTTGAAAGATGGAGACAATTTATCATAAAATTGACAGTGTTCTTTTTCTTTTTTTTTTCTTTTTTTTTTTTGGAATATGCAATAGTATTACATTTCTCTTGGTTGTTTTGTTACAAGTATGATTCCGGTGCCATAGATACTGCGTAACAAAATGATCAGTTTACTTAAGATTTAAGAATTTGCTTTTCTCATACCAACTGTTCCGATACATTAAAAATTGGAAGAAGAGTGACATTTTTTCTTTTGCACTTTTGTCAGAGATGAAGATTGACAAACCTTTGCGTCCATTTGACAAGGTATCCCAAGACAAAGCCAAAAGTTGGGTATTAGCTTCATTCCTTTGGAAGTGAGTCTTAGAGACACTATTGAAGCTTGAAGGAGAAGGGTTACTCACTGCCTGAATTATGTAGTTAAAGGAACTGATGCAAATAAGTACTAACAAGTTGTGTATGCTCTTCTTTTTCATCATGTTGAACTTCATTTTGTCGGAGTTTGCTGGCCTTTGAATTGCATGAATAATGAAGACAGTCAATCCAACTTGTGCTTCCCAAATTGCTCACCTCTAATATTCTGACTTCAATTATTCAACTATTGCTCAAGGGATTGATTCCAACATTCTAACTATTCTAATTTTTTTTTTTCTATTTTTTTTTTTTTAAACTTAGTTATTTTATAAGTAGTATAATTTCATTGAAAAAGCACAAAAGGGTGTAACCCTAATACACATCAAGTATAAAGAAAATCTCTAATTGGTAGATAATGATGGATAATGGATCAAATGTTAGAAAAACAAGAAAAATCAAACTATTATGAACTAACTATCTATGCATAAAGGGCGTTGAATATAATCTTTTTTAGCTCCGCCAACGATGTTCCTCTATCTTTAATGTTCCGTGCATTCCACCTCTCTCCAAATACACCACATTAAACTAAAGGAGGCTAACCTCCAAACTTTCAAAATGTCACGTAACCTCCAACTGACCTCCCCAACTCATCAACAATTCTCTCCACCGTTTTAGGCATAATCCAAATCACACCAAAAAAATTATAATACCGAGTATCTAGATTTTAGAAATAAGTCCTTGAAAACCGTTTCCACGTTTAATTCTTCTTCCAATATTTCTGTTCCTTTACATTAGGAAATTCTTAATTGTGCATTATGTGTTTATAGCACATTGCTGTTAAGTGTTGAGTATACAAATACTTGCTAGCGTCGTAAGTGAAAACAAATTATTAACTATCTTAGCATAAGTTACGAGCTCATAAGAATGTTGTGCTGGGTAACAGTTATTGAACTGATAAGGATACTGGCTTGAACGAAGAGAACATCCAATTCTCCATCTACTAACTTTTAGAAAATATGAAAATTGATCTAAAATCAAAGGAGATTAATGAAATCTTAAAAAAGGAAGAAAAAAGAAGAGTGCTGCAGATGTTAAGGAATGAAAGTCATTGTAAGATTAGTTATGATAAGAACATGCATTTTTTAAGAAATGACAATTATTTTCAGATTAATTTAACAAAGTCAATGCTGACAGGTGCATTTGGACATATCAGGATCTCCAAGGCCCATATGGTAGAGAAAGGGAAATTCCAGCAACTTGAGATTTTAATCGCACATAAGAATGAAAATGAATGTGGGAGAGTTAGCCCAAGCTTCATTACAATAAAAGAGAGCTAGTCCCTTTTTGGTTCATAAAACTAGTCTCCTGGAACATTAAAGAAATTGCTAAGCACCACATCCACAAATGAGAGAAGAGAGAGAGAGAGAGAGAGACCCAGAATATAGTATTTATCAGAAAATGTTTTCATAGATGATGAGAGTGCAAACATGTGAACCAGGGTGGAAATGGGATAATGAAATAAGGGACAGAAGTAGGCAAGATCAACCCTTAAATGAGCAGCTTTGCTAAGCCCCATTTCTGGCAGGGTGTGGCTGCATGGCTATCTAATTCACCCATTAAATGATTTATTGCAAGCTATGATAGGCAATAAGTCAGCAACTAACCAATCAAAAGAAGTAAATTTTTTGCATACTAATCTCATATGCAGTACATTGATATGGCATACTTTATTAGATCTAGATGTCAAGGTTTATACCATCCTAGCTTCATGCATCCCCAAAGGTTAAGCAGCTCGAATTTCTCCATCAGCTTCCAGTTTATGTCAAGCATTCTTGAACTAGTGTCTCTTGACTTTGTAAACCACAATTGCAATTCTTCAAGATACAAACTTGACTCATTGTGGTTTGCAAAACTGGATACATGCTCAGTGGGGAAAAGAATTTACTTTTTCGGATTGACAAGATACAGTCTTGATAATTTGTCATGCTAAATTAAATCAGAGTATACATATATTTTTTGCAAATCAACGAAAAATAAAAAAGAAAAAGGACCTACCTGCATAAGTGTGCATGTATGATGTATGTATGGCAATGGTTAATTTCGCCATTCAAAGGCTTGGTTCAGATGAACTAGGATGTTCTAAATATAACTGCACACACAGAGGTTTCGCTACTCATTGACTTAATAGGAGTCAGAAGTGGAGGTTGGCTGCCACTGCCTTGTGTCAGATGGGATCCATAGCTCTGCATCCTTGCTTGTACTAGCCTGAGGAAGGGATCGAAAGTAAGCAGTTATCTCCCACCTACGAATCTGTCAAAAGATCCAAAAAAAAAAAAAAAAAAAAAGAACTTAGAGACCTAGCCCCAATTCTAACCTAACCATAAAAGAAAACACAAATCCAGGACACAATTCAGAAATGCAGCAAGCACCCAAGAAATTTAATCATCATAGGAACCAAGTAAACAACAAGGCATATATACAAACTGGAAAGCCAAAAGAAAAGAAAATAAAAAATAAAAAGGTGTTTTCTGTGACTGTGACCAGTGTATACTGTATATATGCATGCTGAAGTATGAAACTGGGATATAAACCTCTAAATTAGCACTTACCATGGGGAAGAACCCTAGTAAGGGATTCTGAGACAGAGAGCTTGATCAAGAATGATCTAAGAGAGAACTCCAGGTCAGCTTCTTCCAGCTTTTAAACCATAAGACTGGTTCACCGTGAGCTTAAACACAAATCTTTCCACCGGGATGCAGTCAATGTTGAAAAAATAACTGCTACTCTCTCCACCAATCCCTATTTGTAAAGGGGCATTTTTTCTCTCTTTTCCTGGCTGTAGGAACTCAAACATTTCCTGATGGAATGTATAGATTTGTTGATGTTAGAGATGTTGCACATGCACATATTCAGGCATTTGAGACTCCTGCTGCTAGTGGAAGATATTGTGTAGTTGGAAGAGTTGCACACTATTCTGAGGTTTTCAAGATATTGCATAAACTTTACCCAAGTTTGCATCTACCTGAAAAGTGAGTTATTTACTTGCAATATACTGAATGTTCCTTATTGGTTCCATAGTAAGTAGGAACTGAATTCAATTTGCATGTATTGCTGCATATGCTAGGTTAGTTTTTTTGTGTTATTGCTTCAATTGGTTCATTTCTTTAATGATGGTTATTTTACATCCAACTTTCATATAGTTGAAATTCCTCAGCAACATTTTCTTTTGAATATACAGTAATAATACCAAGTCATTACTTTAACCATACTAAGTTGCTAGGCCAAGGGACAGGTAAGCTGGGAACTTGGATCTTGGTAGCTGCATGGTCATATGGAAAAATTGAGAGTTAAACTACTTCAATAGTTTATAGTAAGATAATCATGCAGGGGATTTTGGTTCAGGAGATAGTGATATTGTTATTTTAGTGATTAAAGGATCTCTAAGATATTAGTGCATTTAAATTATTGAAGTTTTGAACTGTATGGG
>FXXK01000855.1:84359-156255 GCA_900184695.1 Betula pendula
GAACTGACCGGCAGGGTAGACCCCTTTGAGGAAAACAATAGAAGAAATTGCCACTTCCAAGAATTCAACCAAAATCTTTGCTGTTTCACCTGCGATTTCTGTATATTCAGACAGATTTTCTTTTTTTTTTAAAAAAAAAGAGGGTATAAGAGAAGAGAAAAATATTAAACCTTGAGGAGACTGATTATCTCTGCGGTCCATTTAGAGCCTGCTTGCTACAGCAACGACAACAAGATTAATATTGGGCCCGCCGGTCCGGCCAGTTTTTTCCGTCTAAAAAATATCAGGCTCTGAATTTTTGGGTCCCGCCAGTATTTTTATCAGTCCATTTTTTATGTGTTCTCTGTGTTCAATAATATTGGGCAATGGGCATATTAGGACAATAATTTCTACTAATCCAGGTTGAAAAATATTTCATTCAATTCACATTGATTTATGACAAGTATCATCTATTAATATTGGGTTCTTCAAAACTCAATAATCATTAAATCTCATTCTACTACCTAAGAACCCAAACATTTTAAAAAATCTTTTTTTAAATGTTGGGTTCTCCAATATTGAGGAACCCAATGTTGATTTGTCATCTATCAGTGTGGGTTGGATGAAATTTCCTCCAACCTGAGTTGGAGGAAATTTCTGTCCAGCATATTATAACTCATAAACTTATTTACAAATGGACAGAGTTTTCCTCCAAACTAGGTTGGAGGAACTTCCTTCAACCATCATCTATAAAAATCCATGTGTTCCCTTTGCATGTGAGAAGCACAATACATTTTTTCATTACAAGGACAAAATTGGAAAAAAATTATAAAAATGCATGTGCTTATTCAATTTTGTCTTTGCAATTAAAAAATACAATGTGTTTCCTCATATGCAAAAAAAAAAAAAAAAAAATGAAGTATATAGTATTTTTATAGATAAGGTTGAAGGAAGTTTCCTCCAACCTAGTTTTGGAGGAAAACTATGTCCTTTACAAATTGACTTTCGAGTTCATAATTAATAAAATAATTAAGTACAAAATCTTATTTATCAATTTTTCTTACTTATTTAATCAATTATAGATAACTTATAAACGATTTTGTAATAAAGTTGCAGTAATCAACGTGCACTGGGCTTATGTTTTTGTTTAGAATCTTGGATAATGTTAGATAATATATATTTATCTAATAATTATCACAAAATGTTAATGTTACGGTGTTAACTAACTTTTGTTTAAAAAAAAGGGTTAAACATGTTTTTAGTACCTGTGATTTACGAACCACAGTATCAAACAGCTACTTCGTTTTTGAAAAGTTTCACAGGTGATACCTATAGTTAACATAACTGCCACGTTAGTACTCCTGTCAAGATTCCGTCTAAAAAATTAACGAAGTCCCACCCCATCACCTCTAATTGGCCGACACGTGTCCAGATCGACAGATATTCATTCCACGTCACGAGGTCCTTGTGGTTTCCTTGCCACATCATATTTAAAATATAATAAAATAATACTTAATAAAAAAAAAACAATATATGAAATTATTTTATTTGAATTTTGAAATGTCGAAATAGTTTTTGAACCCTAGTGAAACATTTCTTCCTGAATGAAATGCCCGAGAAAGATAGATCCAGTTTTCCTTCATCTTCTTCCCCAGTCGGCCGCGTAGCTTGTGATATCCTCCCCAGTCGACTGCATCTGTCACTGTAGCTCCGCCTAAGTCGACCGCATCTGTCTCTGCAGCTCCGCCCTAGTCCATCGCATCTGTTGTAACTTCAGCTGATTTCGTTGTATTTGCAGACCCACACATAATGTCATCTTAGAGTGACAAATATAAGGTTAGTTATGCTCAATCTGCTATATATACTAGTTGACCAATTATGGGTATATGAGGGACATGTTGATTTGTGGATTTTCGGGTTACTGCAGTGGAGATCATCATCTCGGTCTTCATCTTCATCTGTTGGGTGTATTATGGAATCGTGCATTTGTAAGTGCGGATTACCTGCACCATTAAAGACCTCATGGATTGATGATAACCTAGCCAGAAGATTTTGGGGGTGCGCCCGCTATGACCCAAAAAGGGTAATTTTATAGAATATGGAAAAACTAGATTTTGTAGTGTTGGAGTTCAGATCTGAAGTTAATTCAGCAACATGCAGGGAACTCCAGCTTGCCAGAATTTTCGCTGGAGGGACCATCTAACTTGTCAAAAGGGTTTAGAGGTGTTACCTGGACTGTTGAAAAAGATGAAGGACCTGGAGAATGATAATGACACATTGCTGGAAAGGGTTAACATGGTTAACAAGGAAAATTCCAACTACATGGCAAGGGTTAAACAATTGGAGGATGAAGCTGACTCATACACTGAAAAGGTTGATAATTTGCTTAAGGAAAATGACACATATAGGTCTAGAGAGCAATTTTTAATAATTGCTTTAATATTGTCACTCCTAGTTGTTTGTATTACTGTCATTATATAACTTGTTGTGTAGTAAACTTTTTTGACTTTAAGTACTCTGTCTTTAAGTAATAAAACATATTGTGTTGATGTTGAAACGAGTCATTTGCAATAATTTATACGAATGTGGCATAAAAGACATGTACTGACACCAAATGTCAAACCCAATCTATCATATCAATTGCTCAAATGGCAACATAAAATCACCATACAAACTTTGAAGGTATTCCATAAAATAAACCATCAACCAAATTGTCTAAGTTATATAAAATCACCACACAAACTTTGGAAGTATTCCATAAAATAAACTATCAACCAAATTGTCTAAGTTATGTTCATTTCACAAAATAAACTAGCACACAAACTATCTAGGGTACTGTTCATTTGGTTACATGAAACCATGTCAAACATCAAAATACATGGGCCTATCACAACACATTTCTATCCATGAAAACCATCAACACATATGATTCATGTCACTATTCAAAATACACGACAACATCAAAAAACATGCTTCCACCATCACAAAAACTACTCAACTTTCGTTGTCTGTTAAAACTGCCACATTCCTACTGAGTTGTTGCTCGTAGAGTATATTTTGATCCTATGTTACATGCTTTCACTGGCTACGAGCTTCCTACCTGTAACAATAAGACCTGTTTGAAAAAAAAATAGTGAAAATCAAATTCCATTCCACATTTTAAGTCATCATTAACAAATTAATATAGTTACTCACTCTTATTCCCTTCTTTGACATCTTAACCCTACGTCCATCAGAATTTGATGATCTTGGTGGCATGTCCACGTGTTGGGTTTGATGCTGCCAACATAACATAATTAGTGGCAACAAGGTAAAATTATTAACAAATATTTCATTGTTAAGATTAAGACAACCAACCTATCCAGCTTCCGTGGGTTCGGTAGTTTGAGTGGCCGATATTAAAGGTGAATCTCCATCCTGTCAAAACATAGTGATAAACAGCGTTAATATATTGAATTTCATGAAAATGATATTATTAAGTCGGTTTACAATAACTCACAGCAGTTGAAGTTGTAGGATTCCTACTCCTAACCCTTTTAGGCCACTTCTTCTTGTTGTTGGGGTTTTGTGGTTGTTTGCAACTTCTAGCATTATGACCCTTTTGACCACAATTTCCACAAGTTATGTTATATCCTCCGCGAGTCACATTAATAGTTTCGGTTGGATCATTTTCATTAAGCCCTCTCTTTCCCAATTTTTTGGGTCTACCCCTTTGTCTCTTAATGATGGAGGGTTCTATACGTTCAGCACTATGGTCAACAGGCCATTCAGTTGGCCCAAGCATAGGGTGAATCTCTGGCATATATGAATTGGCATACGTCTGCATCGAGTACCAACTACTAATGTATGACTCCGGAATTTTTCTATTCTCATATATAGCAGAGCATGCATGGAGACATGGAATACCATTCAACTGCCACCTACTACAACCACAACTTTTTGTGTCCAAGTGTACTACCCTCCTAGTCTCCTGCATGTGGTCAACCTTAAAAGAAAGATTGTTACGCCAACTAGCCATGTAGTCACTTGATAACGTCTTGTTTCGCTCCAATTTTTTTCACAATCCTAGGGCAGATTGGTAGATTAGTAGACTTCTGAGCTTCATTTCTTTTCTGATCAAATCTACTCATAAGTTGCTGCCTTATCAACTCCGCCATAGTCAAAATAGGTTTGTCCCTTGCTTCCAGGATCCATGCATTAAACGACTCCGCAACGTTGTTTGTCAAAATGTCACTACAACTATGGGTGCTAAACGCATGTCTTGACCACAACTTTAGGTTAATCTTGTCCAGATAGTTAAAGGCTCCTACAACCATGCCCTTGATCACTTCCATGCAGTTCTTGAATTGTGACTCATTTGAAGCCGCAGCTGCAGACCACAAAGCATCTTTAAATGCCAAGCCCTTGAATCCTTTACTCTTGAAGTTTGCATGCAAATGCCTTACACAAAACCTATGCTCATTATTAGGCAGCAAAGCTTCCAAGGCATCAAGTAATCCCTATAAATAAAAGGGTTTTGATTAGGTCAAGATTTATAAAATTAAGCATGTTTTGTAAACAATTGAACATATAGTTATATAACTAAACAATTAAGCATATAAATAACAATAACGTAATAAACATTGTTACCTTTTGTTGATCCGACATGAATGACCACAAATGTTTACATTCACCCTCGAGGTCCGCCAACAGGGTTGTTATAAACCAGGTCCATGTAGCTCTTGACTCGAACTCACAAACAGCAAATGCAATAGGGTATAGATCATCGTTTGCATCCCGACCAATGGCAGCGTGTAACTGTCCACCAAACTCACTCTTTATAAAACAAGCATCCAAGCATATCATGGGCCTATGTGCAGCCAAAAATCCTTTTTTACATGCATCCAAAGAAACATACATTCTTTGGAAGAATATATCATTCCTTTGTATGTAACCAGAGGTACCAGGATTCCACTTCATCAATGCCAGTGCATACTCCCTTAGGTGTTTATATTGCTCATGATGCCTTCCATTTATTATATCCAATGCCATTCTCTTCGCACGGTGGCAGCTCAATATGGTAAAATCAATCTTGTAGTCCCTTCTAATCTACTCTTTCAGTGCAGATGCTTTCTAATCCCGCTGGTCTCGAAAGTTGTTCAAATATCTATTCACAGCTCATTTTATTGTTGCCCTTTTGTTCTTGTGATGCTTGCCACAGTTATGAACATCGAACAATGTTTTATCTGGAACGCACTCTTGTCATTCATCCAGGACGCATGTATTCTCCAGTCACAATTTTTTTTACAAAAAGCAGACACCCGTTTCTTATCATTGTGCAAGAAGGTATATTCAAATCCTTGTTGTATTGCATATAATCTCAGTGCATCCTTAAAGTCAGAGGGGCTTGCAAACCTCAACCCAAGCTTCAACAAAACATTTTTTGACAAGTCATTTGGACATTCCGCCGTGGATAACTCTTTTTCGTTCGAGGGCGTCTGGATGAACCTATGTCGGCTTCGTCAGCTTTATCTTCACTTTCTAAGCTCATTAGGTCATCACTATTCGGATGGTACTCATCTCCATCTTACTAGTCAGCCTCATCTCCCCCCGTCTTCTTGTTAGATGACGATGCACTTGCCCACGGCTGAAACCATTTTGTTGTAGCGTCCCTAGCAGCCTTTATCACTTCATCACTTCTTTCATTAAATATTTCCGGCTCATCGTCGTATGTTATGTCAAAATCACTAAAAGGGATGTCACCCTCTATATGTGTGGCTGTAGATGGTGGAGACTTTTGTGGAGTCGGCGGTGGCGGGTCTGGAGTTTGTTCCCTAAACTCGTGCTCATCAACTACTTCATCAGTAGGCGATTGAGTTAGAAGCAAAGGTGGATGCTCAATTTCAACTGGTACAGGCTCTTCAATATTATGCTCTACATAAATGTGCAACTTGCGTCTTCTACCGGTCAACAAGTCATTGAGCATCTTAATTTTGTCGTTGTCTATTATCAGGAAATGAATACCCTCGTAACCGTCTTCATCGAACTTGTAAAACATTTCACCATCGTCTGGATAACCCAAATGGTCCTGCACCACATTAGAAATGTCCCAATAACATAGTCGTTCCGCATCTATTTTCGGGATAGTCAGAACATCTCCTCCCACATACTCCAAGTGCCTTCCAGACATAGACCCACCATGGTAAATTAATATAGCTACCATCGAACTAGCCATTTCTGCACTATGCATAAATAGTCCAAATTTATTATCTATGTCAAACAATTTATATGAAATAGAAAGGTACTTAGTTGACAAACAACCTAACAAGCTAACAAATTCATTGTGCATTAAAGTAAGCATTTATTAATAGTCAAGGGGACAATGACATCCCATAGACATTTTAACAAAGTCAGTGGACCACATAGGGACTGCAAAAGTGTCTATTGGACAATGACATCTCATAGACATTTTTTTGTTTTGTTTTGGGGTTAAACACGTTTACTCTTAAAGTTGAAACTGCTGACAACAAACAAAAGAAGATACCATTTCGGACAGAATGGCAACAAAAGTACCAAACTTTTTGGGGAAAAAACAAAATAAATGTGATTTAAAAAACCAACATACCATTCAAACCACTCATGTACCTAACATACTCTAAGCACCACATCTAAAATCTACCAACAACAATAGTTGACATACGGGCCATACAAAACATGTACAATCCTCAAATCGATAGGAAAATCGTGAAACACAACATGTATTCTCAGACTCTGACCCATAAACAAAAGAAGTAAATTTTTTATACCCTAAACACAGTACACAAGAAGGCACGTATGTGGGTTCGTGGGTTCCTACAACTCCATTTCCACAATAAAAAAAGGAACTAAACTGTGCGAAGTGGTTACCTTTCAATTTGATCGGAGGTGTGCGAGTGGGCCACGAGTGGGTCCACCGGCGACGACAACCAACTAGCCAACAAATCAGGCTCTTTGACGATTGAAAACAAACGGATTCCAGTCACAAACCACCGGAATCGTAGTCGAATCGAGCGGCGGTTGGGAAAATCACTTCGTCGGCGTCGATTGGGTTTTTGTTTTTTTGTTTTGTTTTGTTTTTTTTTTATTAAGTATTATTTTATTATATTTTAAATCTGATGTGGTAAGGAAACCACAAAGACCTTGTGACGTGGAATGAATATCTATCGATCTGGACACATGTCGACCAATTAGAGGTGATGAGGTGGTACTCCGTTAATTTTTTGGACGGAATCTTGACGGGAGTACTAACGTGCTAGTTATGTTAACTACAGGTACTACCTGTGATATTTTTAAAAAACGAGGTAACTGTTTGATACTCGCGTAAACCACATGTACTAAAAACGTATTTAACCCTAAAAAAAATTCAAGAATTCACTAACTTTTGATACAAATATATTATCTAACGTTGCTCTTATCTTTTCTTTTTTTTTAAAAAAAAAAAATAATTATTGTCTTTTTCGTATCTTTTGTAATCTTTTTTCTTATTGATAAAATTTTCTATCTTACAATTTAAAAAAAAAAAAGCAAGCCAAAAGCTCTAACTGCCACGAAGGTAAGCTCAGAGAGAGAGAGAGAGAGCGAGGATGAGTGGAGCAGAGAAGGTGGTGTGCGTGACTGGGGCTTCAGGTTACATAGGTTCATGGGTGGTGAAGCTCCTTCTTCAGAGTGGGTATACTGTCAAAGCTACAGTTCGTGACCCAAGTCAGTGCTCTCTCTCAATTTTGTGTCTCATCGTCTTGTTTTTTTTTTTTACTTTTTTTGTTGTTTCAAATTTGTATCAATTATGGGTTTGACTGTTCTTTGCTTTAGACTACTCTGTAAGTTTTGAGAGAGCTATATATAATATATTGATGTGGTTTTGATTAGTAAACCGTGAGTCCTTGGAAACAATGAAAAATATTTGAGCTAAAACAATCCATCAGATAAATTTGCTAGCTTTGACACCAATTTTGCTAGGAGTGTGCAAGAAAATTTTACAGACTGGGCTGGAAGAAAATTTGACAGTTTTCCTCCAAAATTCTGCCAAGTTTAATAGACCGTGTTGGAAGAAAATTTTGTCCTGAAACTAGTGGTTGGGATTCCATTTGGTAACCTAAGAGTGGAAACCAAGTGTCAAACCAACCTATGTTTGTACCAAAAGAACATTCGTGTTATTTTTAATCTTATTTTTGCTTTTATTTTTTTAAGTAAATCTGAGAAGGAGAGGGTGGGAGGATTAGGCATATAAGCAAACTCCCAAGTGCACCTCAAAAAGACTACTCTGATCTAGGGATAGTTTTAAGCGTTTTATGATTATTTAGTAATACTAAATTAGTATATCAATAAATGACAAGCTCACATATAATCATTGGTCATATCTTGTTCAGTATTATTATGCCAGTGTTGACTTGAATGGAAAATGGGAAATTGAAAAAAGTTTTGGTCCTATTGTCACCCAACCCAATCTGACTTAGCCCACACCATGACATGGGGCTATGCTATGCAACACAATTTAACCAAACCAAATTGACTTTTAAACTTTTCCAATTTAGTTTGGTTAGGTCTCTTAGACAAAACACTGAGAAGCTTCATTTTGCCTGCATTTGTAACCAAACCTACTCATGAAAACCCCTACATATGTAAGAAGAGAATGGATGCCCCAACAAATGGGTTGGAGCTGTTGCCTTGTTGGAGAGGACAATTTGAAAGACACTGCAATATAAAAGTTTGGAAGATGATCCCTCTGTGATTAATGTGGTGTATTTGGAGAGAATACAATGCTTGAAACTTAGTTTTTTCTTTTTTGGTGTTCCTTTTGTATACTCCCGTTGTACTTAGGGGCGCCTTACGCTTTTAATGATATTTTTACTTACTTAAAAAAAAAAAAAAATGCTTGAAACTTAGAAAATTGGGAGAGGAAGGTGACAAAATTAAAAGCCATTATGTTCAAATCTTTTTATGTTTGGATGGCTGTTTACAATTGTTCTCTTTTTTCTAATTTCTTAGAATTTCTTGATATGTGTTCTTTTTTCTTAATTGGGTGTTTTTCCTGTATACTTTCCATAAAATTGAGTTGCACCCCTCTACGCTTCCTTTATAAAAATATTTGTGGTAGGAACTCCCCCAACACGCACACACACACTCACACTCACTCACTTTTACTTTGGGCACTAAAAACAAGTAATAACAAACTGTCTAGGTAGATTTACTAATTTACTAAGGAAAATGGTACCCTAGGACTAGAAGTCTTGTCATTCCCTCAGCCTTTTTTTTTTTTCTTTTTTTCCCTTTGAAAACTCATAATTGCTTATGGGATCAATAGGGAATTTGTGGTACATCAACTGGATAAACAAGAATGACAGCCTTTGTCACTCTAGCATGGCTAATCTTGTATAGGATGTAACAGTAGATTTACCTAGTTTTTTCATAATGAGTAATACTATATAGTAGACTCGTGTACAAACTGTCATTCAACTGGATGACGTGGCAGTAAAAAGTTGTCATTGAATTAGCACTTGTTAAAAAAAACCTCAAGGCCTGATTTTCATTGCCACGTCATCCTAATTGTATGACAATCGTAAAAAAGTATATTCAATAGAATTACTCTTTCACAATAATATTTCAGCTGTAGTGTGTTGTTATTCCTTACCCTTTATTTTTTATTTTTTCTCATGTTTATTTTTCAATCAAAGCTTGATACTAACAAATTTAGCATTCAAATTGAAATATCTTTATATATATTCCACAGATGATCCAAAGAAAACAGAGTGTTTACTTGCACTTGATGGAGCTAAAGAAAGACTTCAGTTATTCAAAGCAAGTTTACTGGAAGAAGGATGCTTTGATTCTGTAGTTGATGGATGCCAAGGTGTTTTTCATATAGCATCCCCGGTTATTTTAATGGCCAATGACCCACAGGTTCACCCCATGATATTGTTTTTATTGCCTATGCAATGTGTAAGCAATACAATGTTCTAATTTTTGCTGCAAATATGGTGAATGCTTGTTTGTATTTAATGATTTAAAACAACTTAAAGGATCTCATGCCAGCTCCCTTGTTTTAGCAACATGTAACTCTTGCTTTGAGCATCTGTCTTGGCCAAATAATTCAATCCTAGTACAAATTGAATATATATTGCACCTGACTTTGGAGAGAAGGGCTCTCAATCATTAATCCTGTAAGTAGAGTGGAAATTGAAGAGGGTAGCCTATACAACAACAAAAGAAGAATCGTTAACCCCTCCTCCTTTCCCCTGAAAAAAAAAAAAAAACTTTGCAGAGGGGGGTTCTGCCTCTTTTTTATGATCATAAATGATGGCAATGAACTGCCTCTATTTTCCGGAGGGAATCTCCACTCGTAGGAAGGATGCATAGGCCAAGGCTTTTACAAAATCTGATCAATTTTTCTTTCTCACCATACCTTAAAGGAAGAGAATGTTTCATGGTTCACAACATTGTCATCTGCAATTGCATTTCCTCAACATCGCTGGAACCAACAATCATTGAATGTGGTACTCCTAGGTTTTAAGTTATGTAAGTTAATGATAGATTGTTGATGGGAGTCATGCACATAAGACATCGGAGAAGTTCTACCGCTTAATGCATAACACAATTATTGCTTGATAAAACTGTTCAATAGCAGTACTCAATTTTTTCCAATATTATTATGCCTTTGATAGCTTAGTTGAATAAATATATTCTTATGGGAGCTACTTCCACTTTTTGTCTCATGGTTCAGTCAGAAATAATTGATCCAGCAGTGAAGGGAACTCTTAACGTTCTTAGATCATGTGCAAAAGTTCCTTCTATCAAGAGAGTGATTATAACATCTTCTATAGCTTCAGTTATGTTCAACGGAAAACCTCTGACCCCTGATGTGGTTATGGATGAGACTTGGTTTTCGGATCCAGTTACGTGTAAAGAGTTGAAGGTATGTATATGTGCTATTCAATAGTTCTTAATATCACCTTTTCAAGTTTATCTTTATTTGGACTCTTCTATACTGTTGATATCAAGATACTGGTAACGAAAGAACTAGAGTAGGATTTTAGTGAAGAGGAAATATCAGAGAATAGCAGCACAATGTGAGCCATGCCTTTTTCTATCCAAATTATCTCTGTTGTCACATTGCTTTCTCTGTGAGCATATCCATGTCAGCTTCTAGGTTCTATTTGCTTTTTTTCTTGTAATCATACTCTGCCACATATTTTCAGATGTAATCGATGTAGCTAGCTATGAATTTTATTTCTTGAATCAGATATTTACTTGATTGTAGCTAGCTAGCTATGAATTTTATTTCTCGAAATACATACTGCAAATAGTTTTGTTTTCAATCCCACAATTAATTCCCTTGACAAAAAAAGGAACTCCCTCTTAAAGGTTTTAAAGGTTTTTTCAGAATTGGTATGCGCTCTCAAAAACCTTAGCTGAGGAGGCTGCTGGGAGATTCGCTGAAGAGCATGGCGTTGACTTGGTAACAATACACCCAAGCGTCATTATTGGTCCAGTCATACAGCAAACTCCTACTTTTAGTATTGATGTATTTCTGAAGCATGTGAATGGTACTCTTTTGTAACTAATGAGCATTATCTGGATTGTTTTTCTACAAAAATTATTAATACTCAAGTGCATTTGTTGTTTATTTTAGATTTAGGTTTTATGACACGTTTTTTTTTTTTTTTTGAAGTAGTCGAATTTTATGAGACTTAGCAGCAACATATTAGGGTTTCTGCAGTTCCAATTAAAAAACATTTGGACTTCTATAACTTCCAGATCTTTTAGTATGACTAGGAGTTGCTTTCTTTTGTGTTTCCTTATTCCTTTTTCTTTTCACAAAAGGTTTTACTGAATTCTGGTGCTGATAACATGCAATGTAAAGTTCCTCTATAACTTAGAGTTCACTTGAAGGTGGTTGCAAAACCTGGCCTTGATCTGCATGGTGCCAACCCCTCTAATTCCATCCGAAACATATAGTTTGAGATTCAACCTATATTCCATGTATAAGAAATGTCCAATCTCAACATACACTGCCTGGGAATATGCTTTATACAAAATGTTCATCTTGTACAATTCTAGGGCAATAGTTCACTTCTGCTGAGAACAGGGAGTACCTGCCATCTAAGGCAAACCATTGCAACAATGAATTTACGCATACTNCTTTTTACAAAATGGTTGGAGTGATCAAAAAGAAAATTGTGTTTTACTGTATTTTCTTGTAAAAATTTACTGACCTTCCAGCCACATCGTTCCATATGATTCTTGTGATGCTATTGGTTAACCTTTTCCTCCTCCTTTTTTCTCTCTTTTCCTGGCTGTAGGAACTCAAACATTTCCTGAGGGAATGTATAGATTTGTTGATGTTAGAGATGTTGCACATGCACATATTCAGGCATTTGAGACTCCTGCTGCTAGTGGAAGATATTGTGTAGTTGGAAGAGTTGCACACTATTCTGAGGTTTTCAAGATATTGCATAAACTTTACCCAAGTTTGCATCTACCTGAAAAGTGAGTTATTTACTTGCAATATACTGAATGTTCCTTATTGGTTCCATAGTAAGTAGGAACTAAATTCAATTTGCATGTATTGCTGCATATGCTAGGTTAGTTTTTTTGTGTTATTGCTTCAATTGGTTCATTTCTTTAATGATGGTTATTTTACATCCTACTTTTGATATAGTTGAAATTCCTCAGCAACATTTTCTTTTGAATATACAGTAATAATACCAAGTCATTACTTTAACCATACTAAGTTGCTAGGCCAAGGGACTGGTAAGCTGGGAACTTGGATCTTGGTAGCTGCATGGTCATATGGAAAAATTGAGAATTAAACTACTTCAATAGTTTAGAGTAAGATAATCATGCAGGGGATTTTGGTTCAGGAGCTAGTGATATTGTTATTTTAGTGATTAAAGGATCTCTAAGATATTAGTGCATTTAAATTATTGAAGTTTTGAACTGTATGGGAAAAAAACAAAGCTCGATCGTGTGTGTGGGGCAGTGGCATTAAGGCGTTTAGCGATGGGATTTGCATTTATCAACCAAAGTCATTGTTTACATTCATCAAAAATATCTAAAAAGAGTCGCGTGTTTTTCATTTTTGGCAGATTTGAAGATGACAAGCCTTTGCTGCCAGTCTACAAGGTTTCCCAAGACAGAGCCAAAAGTTTGGGTATTAACTTCATTCCTTTGGAAGTGACTCTTAGGGACACTATTGAAAGCTTGAAGGAAAAGGGCTTCCTCACTGTCTGAATAATGCTTCTTGTTACCTTGAGTTCTCTGTGAGCATATCCATGTTGGCTTCTAGGTTCTTTTTACTTTTTCTTGTAATCATACTGCCAATTTTCAGATGCTTTTTCTTCTATGAATTTTATTTTCAGCTCTGGTATCATCTCTCAAAAACCTTAGCTGAGGAGGCTGCTCGGAAGTTTTCTGAAGAGTGTGGCATTGACTTGGTAGCAATAAACCCAGGCTTTGTTATTGGTCCATTCCTACAGCTAACTCCTACTTTTAGTATGGACGGATTTTTGAAGCTTGTGAATGGTACTCTTTTGCAACTAATGAGCATTATCTATATTGTGTTTCTTTCTACAAAAATTATTAATATTCAAGTGCATTTATTGTTTATGTTATATGAACTGTTTTTTTGGACAAGTATACGAATTTTTGAGACTTAGCAGCAACATATTAGTGCTTCTGCAGTTCCAATTAAAAATGAGTAATGCTACACACACTCCCCACTTCTCCAAACCCCATAGGTGGCTTTTAATACCACAATTGATTAAAATCCAATAAAGATCCATCACAAATTCAATGGTGGTTTTAAAAGCCACCTAAGAGTATGGAGAAATGGGTGTAGATAAGTGGGTGTGTAGCCATTACTCATTAAAAATTTGGACTTCCATAACTTTTAGATCTTTTAGTATGACCAGGAGTTGCTTTCTTTGTGTTTCCTTGTTCCGTTTTCTTTTCACAAAAGGCTTACTGAATTCTGGTGCGGATAACATGGAATGTAAAGTTCCTTTATAACTTAGAGTTCACTTGAGGTGGTTGCAAAACCTGGCCTTGATCTGCATAGTCCCAACCCCTCTAATTCCACCTGAAACATATGGGTTGAGATTCAACCTATATTCCATGGATAAGAAATGTCCAATCTCAACATACACTGCCTGGGAATATGCTTTATACAAAATGCTCATCTTGTACAATGCTAGCTACAATAATTAGCTTCTGCTGAGAATAGGGTGTACCTGCCATCTAAGGCAAACCATTGCAACATGATTTAATGCATACTCTATTTACAAAATGGTTGGAATGATCAAAAAGAAAATTGTAATTTGCCTTTTAGAAATTTACTGACCTTCCAGCCACATCGTTCCATATGATTCTTGTGATGCTATTGGTTAACCTTTTTTCTTTCTCTTTTTTCTCTTTTTTCCTGGCTGCAGGAACTCAAACATTTGCTGATGGATTTATGATATTTTGTTGATGTTAGAGATGTTGCACATGCACATATTCAGGCATTTGAGACTCCTGCTGCTAGTGGCAAATATTGTATAGTTGGAAAAAGTTGCACACTATTCTGAGGTTTTAAGATATTGCACAAACTTTACCCAAGTTTGCATCTACCTGAAAAGTGAGTTATTTACTTGCCATATACTGAATGTTCCTTATTGGTTCCATATTAAGTAGCAACTAAATTCAATTTGCATGTATTGCTGCATATGCGAGGTTAGTTTTTCATGTTATTGCTTCAATTGGTTCATTTCTTTAATGATGGTTATTTTACATCCAACTTTCTTAAACAGTCGAATTTCTCAGCAACATTTTCTTTTGGATATACAGTAATAATGTGAAGTCATTACTTTAACCATACTAAGTTGCTAGGCCAAGGGACAGGTAAGCTGGGAACTTGGATCTTGGTAGCTGCATGGTGATATGCAAAAATTGAGAGTTAAACTACTTCGATAGTTTATAGTAAGATAATCATGTAGGGGACTTTGGTTTAGGAGCTAGTGATATTGTTATTTTGGTGATTAAAGGATCTCTAAGATATTAGTGAATTTAAATTATAGAAGAGGTTTGTTTCGTTGTTAGATCCTACTATAGTGTCTTGGTTTGCAATGATAGCTCTCATTTCTCTTGGAAGAGTGTTTGGCGGACTAAGGTTCCTTTGAGGGTAGCCTTTTTTGTTTGGTCAGCCGCCCTAGGTAAGATCCTTACCATGTTCTCGTGTTTGATAGGTGTTGTATGTGTAAAAGGAGTGGGGCGTCTTGTGGACTACCTTCTTCCCCATTCTAAGATTGTCAAGGTCTTATGGGATGTTTTCTTCAGTCAATTTAGGCTGTTTTGGGTTATGCCTAGATGAGTAGTCGACTTATATGCGTGTTAGTGGACTGTTGGTAAGAATGTTGCTATGTGGAAGATGATGCCTTTTTATCTGTTGTAGTGTCTATAGATGAAAATGAATGACAGAAGTTTTTGATGACCGGGAGAGGACTTTGGAAGAGATTGAGGCTATATTTTTCTTATACTCTGTATCTTTGGATAGCTACTTTTGTTTTCTCCTTTGTTATTAGTTACGATTTCTTTCCTCTTTTTTCTCCTTCTAGCTAGTTGTTTTCTCTTATATACTTCGTGTGTACCTGAGGGTACTTTAAATGGATTACTTACTAAAAGAAAATTATAGAAATTTTGAACTGTATGGGACAAAACAAAGCTCGATCGTGGGTGTGGGGCAGTGGCATTAAGCCGTTTAGCCATGGGTGTGGTTGGCGGTTGTGCTGATTTGTAGTGTGGCAGATCTAGGGATTTGATGCTGTTTCAGGGATTACCAATGATGGTTTAAGGGCTTCGGGTTCTGGACCATCAGTTTTGAAGGTTGTGTTTGGAGTGGTTTGTGTGTGTCGGCGTTGGATGTAAAGTGTGGATATGGTGTTTGATTTTCAGTAGTCTTAGACTGTATAGTGCTTTGAGTATTTGGGCAGTGTGTCAGGTTGTGATGAGTTTGATGTGGGCCTTCTGCTGCTGGTGGCTATTTGCCCATGGGTTTGGTTTGATAAGGGTTCATTCACCGGCAGCATTTGTTTACAGGTGCGAACTAAATAGCGGAAAATGTTTTCATATTCAGGTTTCCAACAAAATTGAAATTAATAACATTTTCTATTTTACATGGAAAATGTTTTACGTTCGAAACAATTTTTTGATGAATAAGAATTTTATTGAAAGAACTGGGCAAAGCTCTCATACACGAAAAGTATACAAAAGAGACAATCATCCTATAAGCTTCTGCAATCTAAAAAATTAACCAGATCTACAAGATTTGATGAGGGGAAGAAGGTAATGGAAGGCAACATTAAATTGCATTAGTCCTGGCTTCAACATAAAATTTGCCATGGATGGTGCTGACTGGCAAAGAAGTATTCTTGTAGTTAAGCCAGCCCAAGGATAAGTTGTGAGGCTCCGACTTGATTTTTCACTTGGTTATTCATAAAGAAATACTATGCTGATACGATTATTGGAAACTAGGATAACAGTGTGAGCATATTATTTTGCATTTGAAGACTTTCTGTAACTTGGTAAACAATTGTGCATTTTTTTTTACTAAAGAAATAAGAAATTCTCATGATATTTGAGATAAAAGATACCAGTTTGTTTGAAAACCATAAGTATTTCAAAATTCCCTAATTTTCCTTCACATTTTGGATCCAATTTGGATGCACTTTGGATTCCTTGCTAAAGCCTGGATGATATGTGAGATAAAAGATACCAGTTTGTTTGAAACTACAACTATTTCAAAATTCCTAAATTTTCCTTCCAACATTTTGATTCAATTTTGGATACAACTTTGATTTCCTCCTTGCTAAAGCCTGGAAGTTATTTCAATGAGCCATCATAACCTGCATTCAATAATTATTTTTGAAAGAGTGACTTTCAAGAAAAAAGAAACTTTGGTTTTCCTTGTTTTCTCTGGTGATATAATCATCAATATTTCCGTCAATAGACTTCTCCAAATTTTAGGTAAATTTTTTATTGTGTATTTTCTGAAAAGCGTGCATTAGCCTAGCAGCAAAAAGTGAAAAGTGAAAGAAAGGATAACATCCACTAGACTCTTTATCCCTGCTTTCTTGACTTCATTATCATTATTCTGTTAATTAAATGTTCTATCTTCTACTAGAAAATGATATGTGATGATCATGATGAGAGACAGAGAGAGAGAGAGAGAGAGAGAGAGAGAGAGAGAGAGAGAGAGAGAGAGAGGGCCAGGCTGGCAGGCAGGGGGGAGGGACAGGTGTTTGAAAGATTGGACGCAGTTTATCATAGAATTGACAGTGTGCTACCAACTTTTGGCATATGCACGGACATGCAAGTAGAGTACATTGTTGTGGAGTATTTGATCGCCTTAAAAAAGGGAGGTTAGAAGGGGGGAGGGGTAAGGGGATTCTTAACTCAGGTGCATAGATGCTGCATCTAACAAAATGATCAGTTTGTTAAGAATTGGTGCATTGAATTGACTCTTACTTATCAAAAAAAACTATTCTCGTTTCTCTAATTTCTTAGAATGTCTTGATATGTGTTCTTTTTCTTTATTTGGTGTTTTTCTTGTATACTTATCGTGTACTTGAGTTGCACTTCTCTGCGTTTCTTTATAAGATTGGATTACTTCACTCTGTAAAAAAAAAAAAAAAAAAAAAATTGTGATAAGACCCCCCCCCCCCAACACACTCACTTTACTTTGTGCGTAACAAACTGTTTATCTAGATTTTGTTAAAATATTTGATTAAATGATTAAACCTACCTCTTCTTATTCGCTTAAGCTTTTGGGATAAGTGATGATTTAACACGGTATCAAAGCAAAAGTCCTGAGTTCAAACCGTGTCTCTGTTAATTCACCCCCTTTCAATTAAATATTCCACATGTTGGGCCTCACCTATTAAAAAGAGAGTTTGAGCCGACACGTGAGGGAGAGTGTTAACGTATTTGATTCAATGATTAAGCTTATTTCTTCTTATTAGCTTAAACTTTTGAGAAAAGTGGTCATTTAACAGATTTACTACTGAAAATGATACCCTAGGACTAGAAGTCTTGTCATTCCCTCGGCCCTTTTCTTTTTCCTTTGAAAACCCATAACTTGCTTATCGAATTGATAAGGAATTTGTGCACATGAAACACACACAATAGGTGGGACATCAACTGGATAAACAACAATGATAGCCTTCTGTCACTCTATGGCTAATCTTGTGTAGGATGTGACAATAGATTTACCTGGTTTGTTCACAATAGTATTTCATCTGTAGTGTGTTGTTATTCCTTACCCATTATTTTATTTTTTTCTCATGTTTATTTATCATTCAAAGCTTCATACTAACAAATTTAGCATTCCAATTGAAATTTCTGCAAATATATTCCACAGATGATCTAAAGAAAACAGAGTGTTTACTTGCACTTGATGGAGCTAAAGAAAGACTTCAGTTATTCAAAGCAAATTTACTGGAAGAAGGATGTTTTGATTCTGTAGTTGATGGATGCCAAGGCGTTTTTCATATAGCATCCCCAGTTTTTTTCACGGCCAATGACCCACAGGTTCACCCCATGATATTATTTTTATTGCCTATACAATGTGTAAGCGATACAATGTTCTAATTTTTGCTGCAAATGGTGAATGCTTATTTGTATTTAATGATTTAAAACAACTTAAAGGATCTCATGTCAGCTCCCTTGTTTTAGCAACATGTAATTATTGCTTTGATCATGTGTCTTGGCGAAAGAATTCAATCCTAGTACATATTGAATATATATTGCACCTGACTTTAGAGAGAAGGGCTCTCAAACATTAATCCAGTAAGTAGAGTGGAAATAACAACAAAAGAATCATTAAATCCCCCCCCCCCCCCCTCCCCCACAAAAAAATAAATAAAAATAAATAAATAAAATAAAAAAATAAAACTTTGCAGAGAGGGGTTCTGCCTCTTTTTTATTATCATAAACGATGGCAATGAGCTGCTTCTATTTTCCAGAGGGAATCTCTACTTCTTGGAAGTATACATATGTCAAGGCTTTTACAAAATCTGATCAATTTTTCTTTCTCACCGTAGCTTAAAGGAATAGAATGTTTTGTGTTTTCTCAACATCGCTGGAACCAACAATCTTGAATGTACTACTCCTAGGTTTTAAGTTATGTAAGTTAATGCTAGATTGCTTATAGAAATCATGCACATAAGACGTCGGAGAAGTTCTACTGCGTAATGCATAAAACAATTATTGCTTGATAAAACTGTTGAATAGCTGTATTCAATTTTGTCCAATAATTATGCTTTTGATAGCTTAATTTAATAAATCTTTTCTTATGGGAGCTACTTCCACATTTTATCTCATGGTTCAGTCAGAAATAATTGATCCAGCAGTGAACGGAACTCTTAACATTCTTAGATCATGTGCAAAAGTTCCTTCTATCAAGAGAGTGATTATAACATCTTCTATGACTTCAGTTATGTTCAACGGAAAACCTCTGACCCCTGATGTGGTTGTGGATGAGACTTGGTTTTCAGATCCTGTTATGTGTAAAGAGGAGAAGGTATGTGTATGTGCTATTCAATAGTTCTTAATATCGTCTTTTCAAGTTTATCTTTATTTGGACTCTTATAAACTGTTGATATCAAGATACTGGTAACGAAAGAACTAGAGTGGTATTTTAGTGAAGAGGAAATATCAGAGAATAGCAGCACAATGTCAGCCATGCTTTTTCTTCTATCCAAATTGTCTTCTTGTTACCTTGAGTTCTCTGTGAGCATATCCATGTTGGCTTCTAGGTTCTTTTTACTTTTTCTTGTAATCATACTGCCAATTTTCAGATGCTTTTTCTTCTATGAATTTTATTTTCAGCTCTGGTATCATCTCTCAAAAACCTTAGCTGAGGAGGCTGCTCGGAAGTTTTCTGAAGAGTGTGGCATTGACTTGGTAGCAATAAACCCAGGCTTTGTTATTGGTCCATTCCTACAGCTAACTCCTACTTTTAGTATGGACGGATTTTTGAAGCTTGTGAATGGTACTCTTTTGCAACTAATGAGCATTATCTATATTGTGTTTCTTTCTACAAAAATTATTAATATTCAAGTGCATTTATTGTTTATGTTATATGAACTGTTTTTTTGGACAAGTATTCGAATTTTTGAGACTTAGCAGCAACATATTAGTGCTTCTGCAGTTCCAATTAAAAATGAGTAATGCTACACACACTCCCACTTCTCCAAACCCATAGGTGGCTTTTAATACCACAATTGATTAAAATCCAATAAAGATCCATCACAAATTCAATGGTGGTTTTAAAAGCCACCTAAGAGTATGGAGAAATGGGTGTAGATAAGTGGGTGTGTAGCATTACTCATTAAAAATTTGGACTTCCATAACTTTTAGATCTTTTAGTATGACCAGGAGTTGCTTTCTTTGGTGTTTCCTTGTTCCGTTTTCTTTTCACAAAAGGCTTACTGAATTCTGGTGCGGATAACATGGAATGTAAAAGTTCCTTTATAACTTAGAGTTCACTTGAGGTGGTTGCAAAACCTGGCCTTGATCTGCATAGTCCCAACCCCTCTAATTCCACCTGAAACATATGGGTTGAGATTCAACCTATATTCCATGGATAAGAAATGTCCAATCTCAACATACACTGCCTGGGAATATGCTTTATACAAAATGCTCATCTTGTACAATGCTACTACAATAATTAGCTTCTGCTGAGAATAGGGTGTACCTGCCATCTAAGGCAAACCATTGCAACAATGATTTTAATGCATACTCTATTTACAAAATGGTTGGAATGATCAAAAAGAAAATTGTAATTTGCCTTTAGAAATTTACTGACCTTCCAGCCACATCATTCCATATGATTCTTGTGATGCTATTGGTTAACCTTTTTTCTTTCTTCTTTTTTCTCTTTTTTCCTGGCTGCAGGAACTCAAACATTTGCTGATGGAATTTATAGATTTGTTGATGTTAGAGATGTTGCACATGCACATATTCAGGCATTTGAGACTCCTGCTGCTAGTGGCAAATATTGTATAGTTGGAAAAGTTGCACACTATTCTGAGGTTTTCAAGATATTGCACAAACTTTACCCAAGTTTGCATCTACCTGAAATGTGAGTTATTTACTTGCCATATACTGAATGTTCCTTATTGGTTCCATATTAAGTAGCAACTAAATTCAATTTGCATGTATTGCTGCATATGCGAGGTTAGTTTTCATGTTATTGCTTCAATTGGTTCATTTCTTTAATTATGGTTATTTTACATCCAACTTTCTTAAACAGTCGAATTTCTCAGCAACATTTTCTTTTGGATATACAGTAATAATGTGAAGTCATTACTTTAACCATACTAAGTTGCTAGGCCAAGGGACAGGTAAGCTGGGAACTTGGATCTTGGTAGCTGCATGGTGATATGCAAAAATTGAGAGTTAAACTACTTTGATAGTTTATAGTAAGATAATCATGTAGGGGACTTTGGTTTAGGAGCTAGTGATATTGTTATTTTGGTGATTAAAGGATCTCTAAGATATTAGTGAATTTAAATTATAGAAGAGGTTTGTTCGTTGTTAGATCCTACTATAGTGTCTTGGTTTGCAATGATAGCTCTCATTTCTCTTGGAAGAGTGTTTGGCGGACTAAGGTTCCTTTGAGGGTAGCCTTTTTTGTTTGGTCAGCCGCCCTAGGTAAGATCCTTACCATGTTCTCGTGTTTGATAGGTGTTGTATGTGTAAAAGGAGTGGGGCGTCTGTGGACTACCTTCTTCCCCATTCTAAGATTGTCAAGGTCTTATGGGATGTTTTCTTCAGTCAATTTAGGCTGTTTTGGGTTATGCCTAGATGAGTAGTCGACTTATATGCGTGTTAGTGGACTGTTGGTAAGAATGTTGCTATGTGGAAGATGATGCCTTTTTATCTGTTGTAGTGTCTATAGATGAAAATGAATGACAGAAGTTTTGATGACCGGGAGAGGACTTTGGAAGAGATTGAGGCTATATTTTTCTATACTCTGTATCTTTGGATAGCTACTTTTGTTTTCTCCTTTGGTTATTAGTTACGATTTCTTTCCTCTTTTTTCTCCTTCTAGCTAGTTGTTTTCTCTTATATACTTCGTGTGTACCTGAGGGTACTTTAAATGGATTACTTACTAAAAGAAAATTATAGAAATTTTGAACTGTATGGGACAAAACAAAGCTCGATCGTGGGTGTGGGGCAGTGGCATTAAGCCGTTTAGCCATGGGTGTGGGTTGGCGGTTGTGCTGATTTGTAGTGTGGCAGATCTAGGGATTTGATGCTGTTTCAGGGATTACCAATGATGGTTTAAGGGCTTCGGGTTCTGGACCATCAGTTTTGAAGGTTGTGTTTGGAGTGGTTTGTGTGGTCGGCGTTGGATGGTAAAGTGTGGATATGGTGTTTGATTTTCAGTAGTCTTAGACTGTATAGTGCTTTGAGTATTTGGGCAGTGTGTCAGGTTGTGATGAGTTTGATGTGGGCCTTCTGCTGCTGGTGGCTATTTGCCCATGGGTTTGGTTTGATAAGGGTTCATTCACCGGCAGCATTTGTTTACAGGTGCGAACTAAATAGCGGAAAATGTTTTCATATTCAGGTTTCCAACAAAATTGAAAATTAATAACATTTTCCTATTTTACATGGAAAAATGTTTTACGTTCGAAACAAATTTTTTGATGAATAAGAATTTTATTGAAAGAACTGGGCAAAGCTCTCATACACGAAAAGTATACAAAAGAGACAATCATCCTATAAGCTTCTGCAATCTAAAAAATTAACCAGATCTACAAGATTTGATGAGGGGAAGAAGGTAATGGAAGGCAACATTAAATGCATTAGTCCCTGGCTCAACATAAATTTGCCATGGATGGTGCTGACTGGCAAAGAAGTATTCTTGTAGTTAAGCCAGCCCAAGGATAAGTTGTGAGGCTCCGACTTGATTTTTCACTTTGGTTATTCATAAAGAAATACTATGCTGATACGATTATTGGAAACTAGGATAACAGTGTGAGCATATTATTTGCATTTGAAGACTTTCTGTAACTTGGTAAACAATTGTGCATTTTTTTTTACTAAAGAAAATAAGAAATTCTCATGATATTTGAGATAAAAGATACCAGTTTGTTTGAAAACCATAAGTATTTCAAAATTCCTAAATTTTCCTTCCACATTTTGGATCCAATTTGGATGCAACTTTGATTTCCTTGCTAAAGCCTGGATGATATGTGAGATAAAAGATACCAGTTTGTTTGAAAACTACAACTATTTCAAAATTCCTAAATTTTCCTTCCACATTTTGGATTCAATTTGGATACAACTTTGATTTCCTTGCTAAAGCCTGGAAGTTATTTCAATGAGCCATCATAACCTGCCATTCAATAATTATGTTTTGAAAGAGTGACTTT
The DNA here is from genome assembly GCA_900184695.1 of Betula pendula. Taxonomy (NCBI): domain Eukaryota; kingdom Viridiplantae; phylum Streptophyta; class Magnoliopsida; order Fagales; family Betulaceae; genus Betula; species Betula pendula. The sequence continues at coordinate 107,768 of FXXK01000855.1, forward strand.
CAAGAAAAAAGAAACTTTGGTTTTCCTTGTTTTCTCTGGTGATATAATCCATCAATATTTTCGTCAATAGACTTCTCCAAATTTTAGGTAAGTTTTTTTATTGTGTATTTTCTGAAAGACGTGCATTAGCCTAGCAGCAAAAAGTGAAAAGTGAAAGAAAGGAATAACATCCAACTAGACTCTTTATCCCTGCTTTCTTGACTTCATTATCATTATTCTGTTAATTAAATGTTCTATCTTCTACTAGAAAATGATATGTGATGATCATGATGAGAGACAGAGAGAGAGAGAGAGAGAGAGAGAGAGAGAGAGAGAGAGAGAGAGAAGGAGAGGGCCAGGCTGGCAGGCAGGGGGAGGGACAGGTGTTGAAAGATGGACGCAGTTTATCATAGAATTGACAGGCTACCAACTTTTGGCATATGCACGGACATGCAAGTAGAGTACATTGTTGTGGAGTATTTGATCGCCTTAAAAAAGGGAGGTTAGAAGGGGGGAGGGGGTAAGGGGATTCTTAACTCAGGTGGCATAGATGCTGCATCTAACAAAATGATCAGTTTAGTTAAGAATTTGCATTTATCAACCAAAGTCATTGTTTACATTCATCAAAAATATCGAAAAAGAGTAACGTGTTTTTCATTTTTGGCAGATTTGAAGATGACAAGCCATTGCTGCCAGTCTACAAGGTTTCCCAAGAAAAAGCCAAAAGTTTGGGTATTAGCTTCACTCCTTTGGAAGTGACTCTTGGGGATGCTATTGATAACTTGAAGGAAAAGGGCTTCCTTACTGTCTGAATAATGGTCTTTTTTTTTTTTGGATAAATACTGTCTGAATAATGTTGTTAGAAGGGAAGCCTGGCAAGTTGTTATCAACCTGTTCAGTTTGGCAAGAATAAATATTTGGTATCTTTCCTTTCAAATAATGTAATCTCTTAGGAGAAAATTATGGATATTTCCTAATGGACAGAAATTAGCTACAACCCGGTTTGTAGCCAAAATGACAAGTGTCTTCAAACATGTGCTTCTCACATGTGAGTTTTAATGAACTTTAACGGTGTTAACTCCGTTAACTCTTATTCTCTTTTTAATGTTTTTTATTCTTTTAACAATTTTTTTTTTCCTTTTTTAGGGAATCTCAAAAAATTTAAATACTTGAAAACTATATAAATGAAAATATTCTTTCTTCTTTTGCATTATGAGCACTGCCGTAATAAGAATTGGACAATAAATAAAAATAAAAATCTTTTTTTTTTCTTCTTAATTTGAAAATTGAAAATTGAACAATAAAAATAAAATTGAAAATTGAAAATATACTTGAAAAAACTGGTTGGTTGTGTGCATAGCGGTGCTCATAATGCAGAAGAAAAAAGAAGATTTTCATTTTTATTGTTTTCAAGTATTTCAATTTTTGAGATTCACTAAAAAAAGGGAAAAAAATTGTTCATATGTATCAATATGGTTGATTTGAGAGAGTAATATTAGGTTAGAAGAATAAGAAATATTAGAAAAAGAATGAGAGTTAACGGAGTTAACACCGTTAAAATTCATTAAAACTCACATGTGAGAAGCACATGTTTAGAGACACTTGTCATTTTATTAGACCGATTTGTAGCCAATAGCTACAAACCGATTTATAGCTAATTTCTGTCCTTCCTAATTACTTTTACCAGTTGTACGTGGTGTTTGGTTGGGGAATCTTGAACAAAGGGTATTGTACAATTTCTTCAGCATATCAAGAGCCTTTGGCTCCCTCAAAGTAACCAATCTATTTTCTATTTGGTTTTCTCATCACCATAGGTCCTAAACCTTCTAATACCACTAGGTCCATTCCACAAAGAAACAATTTGTGTGCAATGGATGTTTTTCATCATTTTGAGTAGACTTTACTAATCTTGAGGTGTTTTGAATAATGAAATCTGTCAATCCAACTTGTGCTTCCCAAATTGCTCACCTCCCATATGGTAAGATTCTGACTTCAAAAAAAAAAAAGATTACCATATGACCATATAATGGATTTTCTTTGTAAAAATGCACACATTCAATCACTACAAAACTATGCCCCAATGGATTGGTTCCAACTTTCCTAGTATTTAGCATTTGAGACATGGGTCCTTGCAATCCATTTCAATGTTATTCTTATTCTTTCCAAGTTATTGTTTCCTTTCATTTAGCAATTCCTCATTGGAATTCTTTCGAGTAAGTCTATTAAATAGTCATGTGTCCAAAATGTATGTGATCCTCACACATTCTAAATCACATGCATTTCTTAGAAAACATGTGAGTCATTCTCTATTAAGAATGCATGTGAAAATAACATGCATTTTTAACACATCAATTTAATAAACTAAATTAATGGAATTTTCTCTAACCCATTTTGAAATAAAACTTTGTTTGCTTGGTGACTGGCATATTGGCCTAAATGAAGAGAATAACTGATCTCTACTCATACCATCTGTTTGAAAATACAAACAATTACATCAACTCTAGCAGAACAACTACAGGTTATTAACAGTTTGAGTTCCATCGAAAAAGAAAATCAAATAAAACAAGAAAATAGGCAAGCTGAAGAAAGAGTAGTAATTTACAAGGATATATTTTTGCTTTCCAATTAAAATCAAGAAAATTGCCATTGTCAAAAAATGAAAGTGATGCTTTAAGGAACCACAAGTTTCGACTATATCTTCAACACCAGGTTAGAAAAGTATTAAATTCTCAACCTAGGAGTTGAACACTTCAAATGTTTCTCAACTAAGAAAAGTATTAAATTCTGTAAACAGACCCAAACAAGTAAATCAGCTTCTGTACTCTCACTCTTTAAGACAAGCCACAAGGAAAGCCACGCAAGTAAATCAACTTTTATATTCTTCCTCAGGCACCTCAGAGCGAGTTGTGGTCGAAACTACCAAATCTGCGGAAACATCCTGTGGGCGAAAGACTGAAATGCTGACACAATGAAGCTTTTCTGCAATAACAACCCTCCTTACTGATTCTTCAGTTCCCGACTCCAGTAGTACATATCACTTAAATACACTTGCATCTCATATCATATAAACAATAGTCCCACGCCTATAAAGCTGCGGAAAAACCATGTTGTTTGACATTTCAAGCATGTATTTGGCCTCAATTAATCTAACCCATCCACAACTTCAATACTCGATCTTTACCACCTGAGGCGACCTTTTCACCATCTGGACTCCAATCAACAGCATAAACCTTTCCAAATGCAGTTTTCAAAATGTCAAATAAAACAGAAAAAATAAAAATAAAATTATAAAAGGCCATTGTTTTTGGGGATAGAACATACCTCATCTGCATGGCCTGGAAGGTCTTGTTTCAACTTCCGTGTCCGGATATCCCAAACCTAGACAATTTTAACAAATGTCAATCAAATGTCATGGATATGTCCATCCTTGGCAAAACATTAGCACCATATCAACCAAGGCTCGCATTACAAGAAGGCATCTAGATATGCATGCTCTAAAGCAAAGGATTTACACAAATATAATTCCTAGTCAAATTTGAAAATATCCTCATGCATAGACTAAAATTGCATCATTCCTTAAGTCATACCATCTACATGGCAAAAAGACAAGGTCAAAGCCTAGAATTCTGCAGGCAGGTTTTAGGTTGAGGAGAGGGCCAGGGGGGGGCTTGGTTGGGGGGGGGGGGGGGGGCCGGCAGGGGGGTTTTGGAATATTTCTTTATCTATTTGGATAGGAGAAAATGTTCATGATTACAAACTCAATCACAAGCTATAGAATGAATTGAGTAATGTTATATACAAATTTTTATCCTATAATTATCCCATAATGATGATGTGGCAATCCCAACCAACCCTTGAATTTTTTTTTTTTCTAGCATTACTCGTAGATATATTAAATACATTTTTTGACAATGAATAATTTTCCCGGTTCGATCTATTCTCGTTTCCATAATGCCTAACATAGAAATGGTGTTTCCAACACCAGATGAAACAAAAGGCTCCTAGTCATTTCAGGAGCTGTAAATACCAGAAGAAAAGGTGATTGTTTTTAAAAGTTACCTTCAGTGTTGAGTCCTTGCTACCACTCAAAAGAAGCCTACTGTCTGCGGACCAGCTGTAGGGCAACAAGCAACATAGAGATTAGCTTCAATATAAGTAAATGGAGTTACATAAACCACAGAAACAGTTCAAACCTTATCTGATAAACAGGCCCAACATGGCCCCGAAAAGCAGCAATGAATTTCCCTGTAGCACCACTCCATAACTTGACAGACTTATCAAATGAGGCGCTCGCCACCCATTGCCCATCAGGTGAAAAATAAACATGATTTACAAGCTGTTGGAAAGCGACAAGTACAAACTTCAACTTTTATGCTTAAAGAGCAAGATTCGTGCAGTTGAATATGCTAACCTTCTATATAAAGATAAGAATATATAGATACAAAAGTATTTATAATAGCAGATCCAGAAACAACTAGGGCACAATGCATAACTTCCAGTTAAAAAATAAAAATTAGAAGTTTCATATTAGACTCTAGGATTCAAAACTGGCACAACATGGAGATTCAGATAAAATTAAAATAATCTGGCTGCAGAGTGGGAAAGCAAAAAGGAGTTGAAATTTTTCTGCCTAAGAATAATCAAGCTATGCTGAACTTAACCTTCATAATTTCAATTCTGCAGAACAGGATGACATGATATTTAAAGATAGTGGCAGCAGGAAAGGCAAGACAGTTAAAAGGTGACATCTCTTTGTTTTTTACATCTCTAAGCATGCGTTTAGTTTATTAGAGGGCTTCTCAAGTACTTAAAAAGGACGTATTTTTTTTACCGCCGTTTTCTTTCTAGTTAAGTGTTCCTCTTATATACTTCATGTGCACCTGACTGTGCCTTTTGCGCTTTTTAATGATATTTTGATTACTTATTAAAAAAAGAGCATGCGGGGGTATTTTGAAGGCTTCTCAAGCATGCTGGGAACTATGATATTTTTAGTTTAGTAGAATCGGTGTATGTTCTTATGAGTACTAAGAAAGAAGTACAAATATAGCATCTTTGATGCCAAAAAAAGATTCCCCACATCTCTTAGTCAATAGCTCTCAGGTGCAAAAGACAAGCTAGGGAAACAAGAGTAATGTTGGCTCGAGAAAACAAAGAACGATGAACAGTTTAGCTTGCAATCGAAGACAGATAATCACATCAGAAAATATTTGTACCTGTTGATGACCCGTCATGCGAGTTTTGGGGTGTTTGTTGACAAACGGTTCCCAAAGGAACATAGTAAAATCATCAGATCCAGAAACCAATCTTTCGGGGGCATTGCCTTTCATTTTGTTGTACCTTTCCAAAGCAACCTATATTTATAAGTACAAAAAACAATTAGTTCCACCAGAAGGAAGATGGAGAAAAGCAGAAAGAATTCATGCATGAAGTCCAAGTCTAACATGACAAAAGAACCTATGGTTGCAAGAAGCCAACATACAATTGCCAACTTGAGATGACATGAAAATACTGGAGGCGCCCATAAAAATTTTTTTTTGATAAGTAATACTTAGGAGGCCAATAATAATTTTCCAAAAAATATAAAAGAGAGAACGAAAGGAAGTGATCAAAAAAAGCCAAGTGATACAAATGCAGCACAACTGCCAGAAAAATAACAAGAGCCCTTATAGGTCTGATTCCTCAAGGCTTTGAAAGGCAAACTGCAAATGATTACGCATAAGAGGTTATAGCTTTAATCCAGTAAAGTCCTCCCCAAAAAAAAGTTTCTTTTTTCAGTCTTACTATGTTCTCCACCAAATGGACCAAAAGACCCCAGATTTGTTTATAATTGTCCTCCATACAAACTCTGCTCAAACAATAAAGAAAGAAAAGAGAAAAATACTTTCTATCACATAACTCAAAGATTCCTATTAATCTAATAATTGCCAAGGGACAACCCAAAAACTATACATTTATTATCTACTCGGTTACTTTAACCAAAATAAAGTACACAAAGACATGGTATGGCAATAAAGGGGATTCTCAATTTTAAACAAAGGGAGACATCATGTGAAAAGTAAATTATACCAGGTTATGGTGCATGTTTCCATGAAACATGATACAAAGAAATAACATTAAACTTATAACCAAAACACCTGAAATCAAATTATTACATCCACATGCAAATAGGACAATGCTACACATACCAAAAAGGTCCAGCAATCTTCACTGATGAAAAACACTGAAATGTCGTCTATGCAAGAAGAAGACCAGATTTTCCATTTAACATGAGAAATAAGGGGACATCTTATAAGCCAGCATTCTAGTAGCTTGAAATGTATACAGACTTCTCAAGAGAACACCTTGCCTCATCAACTTAGACCAAAACCAAACAACATTTACAACAAGAGACGAGAAGACAAAAGATCAGAAACTAAGTTGCTGAATAAAATGCAGAAGACAGATGATACCCAAGAGAGATACAACAAAGCCCTATATATGCACAACCAAAGAATCTATATCAAGGTGATAATATTGAATTGCATTTTTTCAGCACTGAATTGACTAGATAAATTTAATGGTGTCACAGGATTCAGGTTGTGAAACCTAAAAGTCAAATCTATAGACAAAGGTGTCGAAGATTGGATGAATTAATGTGCAGTGTAAGTGACAAAAAGCACATGAGTAAAATTAAAGAAACAGGAAAAGACATGCAAGGGATACTATGAAAATTAATTTGTAAACAACAGAAACTTACCTTCTTCATTTCCTCTGGAGAAGAATATTGCTTGCCTGTATGGTCAAAAGCCCCGGTGCGAAGAACATATTCGGTACTCAATGCAAGAGAGTTAACCCAGTGCCCATGACCCTAAAACAAATATCATATATACAAAGAGAAAGTTGGTAAAAAAGGAGAAAGTAGAGGAAAAGGCAAATGGCATCAACAATTGGATTTCAAGATCATGACTCCACAGGTAGGATACTAGTGACTCAAACGGCAACAGATGAGTAACCATAACAGTTGGACAATAATAATGACAACAATATACCACACAATTGAAGCGAGTTATCTATGTTCAGAACTCAAAAGAAACCTTTCATAGGCAAATATCATACTTCAACAAATTTTATAATTTGATTTTCTCCAATAATCCAAGCAAGAAAAGGAAATGCTGCAATAGGGCTCAAGGAAAAACCTTCACTTCTGTAGTACAACTAGAATATAATCTAAAATTTGATAGACATTAGTGATTACAAATATCAAAGAGACAAGAGAATCAAAAGGGGATTTTTGGTCACTCAATTGAAATTGAATGTTAGGTATTTGTTAGGACATAACAGAATATGTCTAAGAACTTTTCTTTCTTGACAAGTAATAAATCCATTAAAAATCGAGAACAAATAGGTATACAACGAAATCTCCAAGTATTACAATCTAAAATTAAGGAGATTAATAAAATCAGGAAAGAACTAACAGTTTTTGCCTATTAGAATCCTCTCTTCATATAACGATCAAACTTAAGTGAATTTTTTAAAGGATTTAAAAACAATCTGAAAAGGAACATTTTGTTTTGAACAAAATCAGAAAACAAAAGTATGTTGTTATAATGTAACACTTCTACATAAGTAATCGTTCTGTTTCTTTTTGATTATCCATGATAAAGGAGAGACGTGAAGAGGATGTCTTCAAAAATAAGAATTTGCTTTCATTTTATCAGAATATGGTCAGAACTTCCACAGGCAACAAAAAAGTTGACCACACACACTATAAAGATAACATTAAATAGTTACTAACAAAATGCAATTACACTAGACTAGTAACTGGAGAGGGTTTGAAGGAAAAAAAAAAAAAAACTTAACAAGAACATTTACATAAGCAATTAGCATTTTGATAAAGCCAAGGAAAGAACAGAACCATAGGAAATCATTGCTCTAAAAGAATCATCTAGTTACCTTCAATTCTCTAATTAGCTTCCCGTGTGTAGTTTCCCAAACTTTGATAGTACAGTCCTGAGAGCTGCAATGGTTGAGAGGATGTAGTTATAAATCCAGAGTACACTAAAGCTTGGATGGTGGCTATTAGGCCAGCAAAGCTTAATAATACTTGATTCTAGGAAGATTGTCTATAAGTAGACACAGTTTTTATATGTAGTCAAAATCACAAGTCAGTGATGGTCATCTCCTCAAAAGGAAGCACTGGAACTCTTACCATGATACTTTTAAATGAAATTCAATTAACAAAAGGAGTCTTTGAAGACTTCAAGTCCCTTTTGCTCAATCAAGAGATAGCTTCACCATTCTTTATGAGCAGCTTTTAGTAAATCTTTGTAAAACAATTGCAACATCTCATCTACATCCTCTAATTCTATAACTTACTTAGGGGCGCATTACACTTTTTAATGAGATTGGCTTTTTACTTATCAAAAAAAAAATCTATATAGAGAAGAAATTGACTTACTTATCAAAAAAAAAAAAAAAATTCTATAACTTTAGGTCACTTGTGCTTTCCAGACCATCTTTCCTCAGGTTATCCAGTGAAATCTAACCTGTTTAAGTTATTTCTTCTTTCATAAGACGTAGAGTAAACTATATAACTTCACACACTCACATATGTATATTATTGTACAAATCTGTACATAGTTTTTTAAAAAATTTATATATGCCAATAAAAATTGGAATTTCGGCACAGGAATCTTGGTCTGACACACTGAACTGGTTTACAATTCAGCAAATAACACATCCCGCAGCATGGGAATTCCACTCAATTTGTAGGCCACAGTTGGGAATTAACTTAGCAAAACAAAAATAATAAACAATAAAAGAGAAAGAAAGAAAGAAAATCGAGGTCAAACCATCATATAGCTTATTCAGATACATTGCGATCTTGATCAAGTAATGACAAACCAAGGATTCACAAATCAATTAAAGCAATGAAAAGTGACCAACCAAAGTGATTTTGGCTTTGTTTGATAACACTTTTTCCTTCTCCCTTTTGTTTTATCTCTTCAAAACAAAAACATCTACAAATAACCCAAAACACAAAACACTCAAAACTATTTTCACCTTTATGTCACAACATAATACTTTTTTAAACAAAAAAAAAAAAGCACCCTCTAAAAAGCATTAACAAAGGGGACATTTCTCTTCTTTCAATCAACTTTAAAAGCAGACTTGTTCCCCACCAAAGAAAAAATACACGAAGTAAATGGCAGAGCAGCCACATTGTTTCAAGACTGAAAAGACAATTGTGTGTAAGACTAAGATCATTAATCAACTGAAACTAAAAGATAATGAAAAATTAAAAATTAAAAAAAAAAAAAAAAAAAAAAAACTTGTACAAAAGATGGAAAATAAGTTTCATAGGTATCTTTTAAGTAAATACGATCTTACACATCAACCAAAAAGGAAGTCTTCAATTATAGGGCTGGCTGATAGCATTGTATCAAAACTGTAAGAACTTAAGGAAAAAGTTTAACTTAAGATATAAATGTACCCTGTATAAATAACTCCATCACCACCCCATTTCACACAAGTTACGGCAAGTGTGTGGCCACTAAGACAAATAACACATTTCCTTGATGAGATGTCCCATATGCGTGCATCACCATCTTTACTAGCACTTACAAACCGGCGACATGGAGCATTTAGGTGGACTGGTTCCCAAGAGATACCAGTAATCCATTTCTTGTGACCCTGGGGCATAGCAGATTACAAATTTTAATGTCTATAGAATGTATTAGTAAGCCCAGTAATTTAACAAACTCAGTAAAAAACAAACAAATTCCAGCACTACCATCAATGATTGCATTCTGCAAACAACCAGCATTTATCAAAAAAAGTCTAAGACAAATATATTCTTTTAAGTAAGAAGAGATTTAAGGTTTCTCAAACAAAGGGGCACGATTTAGAATTCCTTGTTTTACCTAAATGGTACCTCACAGAAGTTGGATCATTCTAGTTAAAGTTTAGAAGGCATTTGATGCAGCCAACTAACTGTGGATAAGAAGGGTGTTTTACAAATTCAGAAAGTTCTGGGCAGATTATAATTTAGTCTTTTAGTTTGAGCTGAATTTTGGTCAGTGAATAAGTATTTATGTCACTCCACAAGTCTTCTTAGACTTTGACTGAATGCTCTTGGACCTACGAACTATATGCTACGCAACTTGTCTGTCAAGAACATAGCTATGTAACTCAGGTCCAGGGCTAATGTGAATCATCTTCTGCTGATTAAATATATCTATTCCTAAGAATAATCATCTTTTGCTGATTAAATATATCTATTCCTAAGAATAATCATCTTCTGCTGATTAAATATATCTATTCCTAAAAATTATTCTCTACAACCCTACCTTAAAGTCCTGTCTATTCATCTACTCGTACTTCCCTCTTTGTCTGCTCCAATCAGCTCCAGCCATCCTTTTGAAGCCATGGACCACATCATCTGGCAGAGCTAGTGGGATTGATTAAGGTGATTTTAGTGGTTATGGCTGATCGAGGAAACAGAAGGCAGCCTACTGCATAGCCAGTTGATCCCAATCCTAGAGTTGCTGGTGTTTGAGCAGTTGAAGAGACAAATCAAGTATCTAACTCAGTGAGCAGCAGAGTTAGACGCTTCGAGGTCTGTTAAAGAAGGTCAATGGCCAGATAATGACTTTGAGAACCCAAATATACAATTAGAAACCCTCTTGAATAAACTACAAGGTATTTTACACCAAAATTAAAGTTCAGAATTCAAAAACTCATATAAAATTAGTTATTTCCAATAGAACAGAATATTGAAAAGGTACACATGTGAAGAACATGGAAATATTTGAAGATACATTATTTGTTGCTTATACTTCTAGATTTCTTAACGTCACCGACAGTGTGGTTTCCCCAAAAATTTTATTAAAAAAAAAGGTATTTTTTTCTTCACAGAAGCACATACAAAGCATGTACAGTCAAAAGGGGAATAAAAATGCTCTTCCGGGGGTATATTTGACATGTAAATGAAATGCCATGAGGCCCATCTCACTAGAGAATCTAAAACTTCTAAGTAGGAGAGCTGCTCTCCACATGATTCGAAGAAAATTAGTTAACAATTAACCAACCAGTGCGAATAAACCCAATGATCAAAAGTTCAAGTAAAAGACTTTACAATTAGTGGATTTCCGGATGGCTTCCCTGTTTGAGGGTCCCAGCATTGAAGTTCTCCAGCCTTGCTCCCACTTACGAGATGCTTACCATCTGGTGACCATGCAATACAAAGAACCCAATTTTTGTGTCCTGGATATAAGGAGAAGGCTCACTATTAATACAACAGAGATAAGAAGGACGATGAGGAGTGGTCGTCCATTAGAAATTACATTAACTGAAAACCCAGCTCTAAAATATATTGCAGAGAAGAAAGAAAGATCAAATAATTTTATTCGCAAATAATATGCAGCATTCAACAGTGAGCATAAAAATCCACTAAGAACACAATGTTACAATTTTGAGATTTTTTTTTGTTTTTGATAAGTTAACAAAAGTCTCACAATTGTAACATTGGGCTCTTATTGGATTTTTAAAATAAGCAGGAGATATCCTTCAAAATAAACAATTGCATGATATACTTTCAGAGACTACAATAATCCCTCAAAAAATACTGTGTAATATAATATTTCAAGCTTCTGCAAGTTATATAAAGTTTTTCATTTTATTCTATTTTCTCTTTCCCACTCATTTTCCTCTTGGTAGTTTGGACATCAATAGTATGTTTAACGATCAAAGAATTGATAAGAGTCTTAGATTTCGAACCTGTGCAGGTGAATAGTGGTGTCTGGGTATTAAGATCCCAAAGTCGGACGGTGGTATCACCTGAACCACTTGCCAAATATCGCCCATCAGGACTAAAGGCAACTGAAAGTACAGCTTCTGTGTGACCTACACCAATGCAGATTTAATGAAATCAATGAAATGATACTAATTTGCATGCCGGTACAGATACTGCGTGTAAAAATCAAATCTAAGAAAGGTTGTCCACACAAACTGGATATCATTAGTCACTTCAGGAGACAGAATTGAGATCAGGATGACAAACACCCAATTGGAGATGTTCCAAAAGAAATCTTATTAGTTGAATTTAAATATGAGAGAGAGAGAGAGAGAGACATTAAAATTGCATCAATCACTTAAAATTAGTCCATGCAAACAAAACCCAACATCTCATACCAGCAATTGTTGCTGAACATCGATTAACAGGACGAATTCGGAAAACAGCTTGCGGTTGATAAACTATTGAGAGTACCTTCTCCACAGAAACTGCAAATTTGTTCATGCAAAATGATTATTGAATAAAGTACCTCCAAATGCCTCATTCAAAAAAAAAAGGTTAAAAAAAAAAAAAACAAGAGCCAAANNTGAACATCGATTAACAGGACGAATTCGGAAAACAGCTTGCGGTTGATAAACTATTGAGAGTACCTTCTCCACAGAAACTGCAAATTTGTTCATGCAAAATGATTATTGAATAAAGTACCTCCAAATGCCTCATTCAAAAAAAAAAAATAAGGTTAAAAAAAAAAAAAACAAGAGCCAAAATGGCACACTTCAACTAACATTTTCATTTGACTAACCTTTATTCTTCTCTAAATAAGAGCCAAGCGGCACAAGAAGCTCCAGATCAGAAATATAGAAAGTATACGGCAACTTCTCCTCCTGAAAAAATGTAAAATATTTCATTGCTATGTAATACATCAAAGCACAAGCATGAACCCATTAGCTTTTTCCATAAGCTAAGACCAATCCTAATAAACTGATCAAATGTCTTACTACCATATATAGAATTCCATGACCATATCCCCTGCAGTGTTAGTCACTAAACTTCCTAAATATGTGAAGACCTAGAACCTACATAATCTACAGAGTCCACATGGGTTCCACACAAGTCCAATACAAACTGCCACAAATACAGTACCCAGATATTGAAATCGGGAGATGATGATGCTAGCAAAAATGAGTCATACAATTCTATAATATTTGCAAAATGCAACAACTATAACATTTTACTAATGACAGAAATTAGCTACAACCTGGTTTGTAGCTATTGGCTACAAACCAGTCTAATAAAATGACAAGTGTCTTCAAACATGTGCCTCTCACATGTGAGTTTTAATGAATTTTAACGGTGTTAATTCCGTTAACTCTTATTTTCTTTTTAATGTTTTTTATTCTTCTAACAATTTTTTTTTTTTCCTTTTTTAGGGAATCTCAAAAAATTTAAATACTTGAAAACTATATAAATGAAAATATTCTTTCTTTTTTTGCATTATGAGCACTGCCATAATAAAAATTGAACAATAAATAAAAATAAAAATCTTTTTTTTTTTTCTTCTTAATTTGAAAATTGAAAATTGAACAATAAAAATAAAATTGAAAATTGAAAATATACTTGAAAACAACTGGTTGGGATTGGGTGTGCATGGCGGTGCTCATAATGCAGAAGAAAAAAGAAGATTTTCATTTTTATTGTTTTCAAGTATTTTAATTTTTGAGATTCACTAAAAAGGGGAAAAAAATTGTTCATATGTATCAATACGGCTGATTTGAGAGAGTAATATTAAATTAGAAGAATAAGAAATATTAGAAAAAGAATGAGAGTTAACGGAGTTAACACCGTTAAAATTCATTAAAACTCACATGTGAGAGGCTCATGTTTAGAGACACTTGTCATTTTATTAGACCGGTTTGTAGCTAAACCGGTTTGTAGCTAATTTCTGTCCTTTTACTAATTAGCCTGGAGTTTGGGAAAAAATCATTAGAAATAAACAAAATTTAAGAAATGATTTGCTGAAAAAGATAAAATTCTATCAAAGAAAAAAATGCTTGTAGCTGAAAATTTTCCTTTTTAATTGTAATTCTTCCATTGAAACTTAACTTATTCACAATAAAATTTCAAAAGTTCTTTTTTTTTTTTTGCTACAATCTCTCAAGAACCAAACGGAGCACTCCGAGGACAAGAAAAGTTCCAAGCTTGATAATTTGACAAAAAAGGAAGTTTAACTACGTTCAACAGTTCAATTTTCTTTTCCTGCACTTTCTCAGCAACCAAACGGAGCACAACACAAGCAACAACAACAATAACAACAAAAGACCAGAAGCGATAAAGCTTACATTGTTGAGAAGCTTATTGACCATTTGCTGGAGCTGCTGAGGCCCAGCGTCTTGGGGAAGGTACATGGGAGCTCCCAGAGGTGTTCCCTCTGGGTCAGTCAAAAGGCACATCACTTTGTTGCCCGTCATCGTCTCTCTCTGCTCCTCTTCCACCTCCATTGCTTTGCTTCAATTCGATGTTTGTGTGTCTGTGTGGAATTTAAGGTTTTGGGTTAAGATTGGGAGGTTTAGGGGGCAGGGTTTTAGAGTTATAGGGGGTTTTAGGGTTTGGGTTTTGGGGTTGGGTTCCGTTTTTGAGAGCATGGTGTCCACGTGTCCACCAAAGGAATTATGGTATAAAAATTTGAGAAATGCGCTATATTTCATTCTCACGTTCATTTTTAACTCTTCGATTTTTTTAATTTTATTAGGTAAAATTTTAAATAGAATTTAATAATAATTTTAAAAATAAAAAGTTTAAAGAAAGATACCGATAAATATTATAGTATTTCTAAAAAAAATTAAAATGTATGACAATTACTTTTAAAGCCTTTGAAAAAAAAAAAAAAAAAAGTCCTATGTAATTAGGCTATTCAAATTTTTCAGAAAATCAAATAATTTAAGAGAAGGATTTGGGATCATCTGTTTCGGATAGTTTAGGATGCAAAACTAATTTGCATCAGGCGGATGGACTTACAAACTCTCTTTTTTTAGGCGGTACGAAATCTAATAACAAGAAATCTCAATAAATAAAATTAAAAAAAAAAAACATATGTTTTTAGCGAGTAAAGGTGAATAAATAAGTAGAATTAAAACTGAAAATTATTAGGCTACTAAGGCTCGAAATGTATCAAGGTAGTTTGAATTTATCATCTTATTTTATGTGTAAAATAATCAAAATAAATATGTGAGTCAAATTTTTTGGTCCCTTTGATATATAAAAGAGTCTGATTTGATTTTTAGAATTTAATGTTCGTTTTCGGTGTCTAAATTGTTTAAATTGATGCAATTTTATTCTTTCATTCTTCAGGGTTAATTAAAAATAACAAAAATAAGTGATATTGGGTCTTTTTGTTTTCAATGAGATAGAATATCTAAATCTAAAATGAGATATGAAGGAAATACCTGATATATATATATATATTTCATCAATTAATATACTCATAAACATGGCAAGTTCTCAAAATACTTTTGGCACTTGGTGATTTGGAGTGGATTTTCTTGTTTAAGCAATGGCTTGCTTGCTTTGTTGCCTACCAATATGAAGGGATATGTTATCAAAACCAATGAAGGGATATGATAAATGATTTCAGGAGGAGGCTTTGGATGTAAGAATTATTTGACCCCTGAGGCTCATAGATGTGTTTTTGAAGAAAAATATTTCTTTAAAAGTAATTATTGACATTTGTTTGCTAGAATTTTCTTGACCAATTTATAGCTAAGTCAATAAGTGAGTTAGGGGCTACTCGTATACCTAACCACCGAATGGCCCATAAGGCCCGTCTATCCTAAAGTCCCTTAATCTCGATCCCAACGACAGCTAAATCACCCACTACCAAGGGTCCAAGGCTTCGCCTGGGCAATTCGGATAAGCCTAGCTCCAGCAACCCAACGAAAAGCCTATTGTTCTAACCTAGGAGGTGGTCTACCCTAGGGTCAAAGTACACCTAGACCATAGTAAAGTATGTCATACACGGTTCTCCATCTCTCCACGTCAGATAATTGCCTGACCACGCCAAGAAACCTCCCCCGATATTTTTTAGAGGTATCATCCATGCTATTAGCAGAATTTGAGCAAGAGTCCCAAAAGCCCTACTGAGGAGATGCAATAAAAGTGAGCCAATATAACATAAGAGGTACATATCTTTATTCCCTTACTTGGGGACTTTATCAAGAGATAGTTCTGGCAAACCTCTCTAACCTTGTGTCTTCCTTTCTGCCTCCCCTTCTCATGCTTGTCACGTAGTCACTAGACAAACATATGCATAATTTTTACATGCATTTTATTTACATGCATTTTAAATAAAATGCATGTAAAAATTATGCATATAAATGTCAATTTAATGGTATATGTTACAAGAATTTCCTCAAACCTAACTTGAAAATAACTTTTTGTCTCGATTTTTTTTCAACTTTATGACAGTATGAATTTGGATCACTTTAAATATAAACATTAAATTGATATTTTTAGCTTTAGGGATAAAATAAAACTTATTATACAGTTTTTTTTTTTTAACACAACTTTAATATTTAAGTACGCCTTACTTTCATGTCAATTTCATTTGAGTTCTACCATTCAACGCGGACTTCCAACAAAACTGACAAAACTGATCACGTTGTTCAACATACTCGAATCCTCTGAGGAACCAACGACACAAACCATGTCTAATTTCAACTCCAAGTTTCTGATTTTGATTCTCACAGTCACACTGTTACCAATATCTTTATCAGAACCAGAAGCCATAAAGGCTTTGGTCAAACGTTTGGACTCAAAGCGGCCATCTTCTTCAGTTCAAGAAGCTGCAGCTAAAGCTGTTCTGAAGAGATTGCTTCCTGGCTATGTTTCTAGTTTCAAGTTCAAGATTGTCTCCAATGTAATGTGATTTTTTTTTTTAACCTTTTTTATTATGTTGAATTTTGAGGTTGACCCGTTTTGCTGTTTAATCACTGCTTTATTTCAACTGGGTGCGCTTCAATTATTGTATTCTTGTATGCTATTGTATGCTTTCATGCTGTGGCTTAGAAAAGATGGGAAAAGAAAGGAATTTGAAATGTGAATGATTTTTCATGCTGTTTTTGGTTCCCAAAGATGAGAATTTTGACGTAAACTAGGCGAAATAGTTTTGTTATCATGCTCTTGGTTAATTATTTTTCAGTCAGACTCTCATGTAAGGTTTGATTGTTGCTTTTCTCCATCTGGGTCTGTGGGTTTTCGTTTTAATGCTCTGGTTAAAGTGGTCTCCTTCGGTCCCTCTTTTTCAATTTTTTTTTTCCATGCCTCTTAGTGCTCTGTAGATATAGGGGCCTTTTTTTTCATAACCTAACAGAAATGGTGTAACAAATTTGGACTTAAAAATTTGGTATTAAGTCCAATTGGCAAGTTTGGAGATTTTATCTCAACCATTTTACTTTTAGCTGTCAATTTTTGTTAGAAGCACCAGTGACTAGCTGTCCTTTAGACTGCTTTATGTTCTCATGCATGACTGTCTATGAGTTCTTGGCCCGCAAAGTATAATCATATCTATATTTGTTGCTTGTATTCACGAGGACTGTATTCATATATTTGATTCATCTTAATTATTTTGCTGACAGTTTCAATTTCAAATATCAGGATGTTTGTGGTGGACAAAGCTGCTTTTTGATAAGCAATTACAGCCCCTTAAGCAAGAGTGGGCCTGAGATAGTGTAAGTTGGATTTCATTCTTGCTAAAGATTATAGTTGCATGGTTTTTCTTTTCAGTTTCAAATCTAAGTACAGACTTTTTGGGCATGATTACCGAAATAATTTGCTTTCCATTTTTTGCTTGTTTTCTATTAAGGATCTTATGCATCCATATCTGGAAAGTTTCATCTGAAAGAATGTTATGGCTAATTTCTGTCTGCTTCAGCTCAAATTCAACTATTAAACTTGGACTTGTTAACATTGTAACACAAACTATTTCCATTTCTACATGGATGATTAGATTTTATGTTGGACTCTTTTTTTTTTGTTATTTTTATTAAGTAAAATTCATTAAAAAGAAGAAGAAGTGTGTTCCTCTAGTACACAAGTTGTAATACCCCGGTCTCATATTGGAAAATTAGCCTTTATAAGAAATTTTAGGGAAGCTCCAAATTGATTATTTCTTTTGAGGTAAGGGTGCGTTTGGGTAAGCGATTTCGTAGACAATAAGTGCGATTTTAAACCAAATCGTAAAAACTGAATTGTTTGGGAACTGCGATTTTAAAAAATTGCGATTTGAAAACACAGAAAATCTGCGATTTCAAATCGCAGGTAAGGAGGTGCTTTTTTGAAAACGCAGAATTTTAAAACGCTAAACTGCGATTTTAAATGCCAAACTGCAATTTTGCCAAACGCTAAACTGCGTTTTCAAAAATCACGTTTTCAAATCGCACTTTTTAAAATCGCTATTTTTAAAATCGCACTTTTTGAAATCGCAATCCCAAACAGGCCCTAATAGCACAATATGCTAGCACTTTCCTTGAGTCGTTACAAATGCTGTATTTGGACACACCTAAACCTTAAGGCCTAAGATTACTTAAATCCAGAAAATCCAATAAGGAAGAAAATAAGCTGTTGGGAGACCTCCACCCACTCACAAGAGTAATCACAAAGATAAGAGCTTCAATGGTTGGATTTTACTTGGACTTTAGAAACATTGTAGACTCGTTGAGGAATTGTTTGGACAAACCAGGATTTGGTTGGCTCGTTGTACTTATTACATGAAGCTAAAAACATATTGCCAAAATAGGGCCGTTGATGAAACTGTGAACCATTCCAATAATTGAATAGATAAAGTCGAGGTATTCCTAATGTGACCTTTATTTTCACCATCTATTTGCCACGTGGGTTTCATTTTCTGTGTTGGTCCTATTCATGATGATGGATTTTCACATGCTTGGCTGTTTTTTTTTTCATCTTCGCCCCCACCCCCATCCCCCCCCGCGCCCACCAAAAGAAAAAGGAGAAAGCAAAAGTTTGCTGTGATTTTAAAACTTTGCATTTCTCTTTCAGGATTAAAGGAAGCACAGCAGTTGAAATTGCATCTGGCCTCTATTGGTACTTAAAGTATTGGTGTGGTGCTCACGTCTCATGGGACAAGACCGGTGGCATTCAGTTAGATTCCATCCCCAAGCCTGGATCACTGCCTCTTGTAAAAGCTGAGGGGGTGATGATTCAGCGGCCAGTCCCATGGAATTATTATCAAAATGTTGTTACATCTAGTTGTGAGTACTGCAATCTTTGTTTCCCTTTGCACTTCTACCAATTTTTTTAACTAAATGTTGCAATGCTGCAGCTCTAACTGACTGAGAGGAGAAAGAACCATAAAGTAGATGAAATATTAGTAGATATTTAAAAAATATTACATGTCTGCACTTCAGAAAGATGAGATAAAGTGCACAATTTTATCTAAGTTGAGACGAAATTTTTTGGCCTTGGCTAATGCTTGCTGTCGTAAATAGCTTAGGTAATTTCTCATTTATCTTTGCAGATTCCTATGTTTGGTGGGATTGGGAAAGATGGGAGAAAGAGATAGATTGGATGGCTCTTCATGGGATTAACCTGCCTTTAGCATTTACAGGCCAAGAAGCCATTTGGCAGAAAGTTTTCATGGTGACCAATTAAATACATCATTATATGTCTCAATGTGTTCACCAATATGTTGTGTGCCACATCATTAGTCTCTCATGTGTTGCAACTTGTAGAGTAAACTTATATATGTGGTACAGCTTGATTATTAAGAGTATAAGTTATTCATTTATGATGTAATGTGTAGGCTAGTATACACCGTGGTTATCCTACACTAGTGATTAGAGCTCAACAACCAATGAAAACATTACCAACATCAAAGGTTTTAAATTGTATCTATTTAACTTTATCTACTGGAAAATTGTGTATGTTGCATCTGTAGGATGAAAGTTCTTTGAATGAACACTTAGAAGCATTTTGTTAAGAAGGCTGCCAAAAAAATTGAGTGAAAGTCTGTTTATCCAAAATAAGATCTTTGTTTTGAAATATAGTGTGCACAGAGATTTGTTTCTGAAAGAAAGATACACTCAACTATATAGCTTTGATAAATATGGTCCTTTGCTTTTATGATGTGGGTAATCATTACTCATGTTCTATTTCTAATATTGTAGAACATGTTATGTGGATAAGCTTTGAGTATGTCAATGAACTGAGAATCAATTGCATATTCTGTTAAGATTTTCATGTTATGAATACAACCCTTTATCTTTCTTATTATATAACCACCTTAGCCTTGTAGATCTGGTCTTGTCTTCTCTTCGTGCTTTCAATATATAAAGTTTGTGTCTCTATCTGTGAATGATGGATTAGTGAGTTTAGACCACTGTTAAATATCATGAGTTGCTATACTGATTGGAATCTATTGGTTCCACATATATTTAGTTCAACTTGAACTTCTGATTTGTATCATTTGACAAGTATTTTTGGACATAGGATTTTAATATTAGCAATGGAGATTTGAACGATTTCTTTGGTGGACCTGCTTTCCTTGCTTGGGCTCGCATGGGAAATTTACATGGGTAGGTAAAGGTGATATTGGGAAATTTACATGCTTATAGATTGTAGATACTAACATTTATTCAATCACAGATGGGGTGGGCCTTTATCTCAAAATTGGTTCGATCAACAATTAGCTCTACAGAAACTGATTCTATCCCGGATGCTAGAACTAGGCATGACTCCAGGTATTGTTAAGTTTCATAACCTGTATCCCATGTCAACTTATGCTTGATGAAAGAATCCAGTGACATATGTTTTACATCTCTCTTCTAAATATGTTTAGGATAAAAATTTTCTTGAAGTGACAAAATTTTCCTTCTTAATTGAGGGTGTGTCTGATAAAATGTAATGCCTCTTTGTTTCAGTGCTGCCATCATTCTCTGGGAACGTTCCAGCAGCTTTGAAGAATATTTTTCCTTCAGCAAACATAACTAGACTAGGGAGCTGGTAGTTCATGTTTCTTGTTCTTTGATATGAGAAGTCATACTATCATGCCATAATATATGGACTCCAGATAGCATACCTTTGTTTGACTTGTAGTGATCTATGAATTCCTATTATCTGAATTACTTCATATAGATAATATAAATTAGATGAATCATATTTGGGCTTTCTTGTTTTCCAGCCGATTTGGAGTTTATCTGATGATGTGTGAAAAAGTCCTATTATTCTGTATTTTGAGGTTTCCTTTTCTTGCCATTAGGAACTCTGTTGATGATAATCTTCGTTGGTGCTGTACTTACCTTCTCAACCCCTCTGATCCTTTATTTGTTGAAATTGGGGAGGCTTTCATTAGACGACAACTCAAAGGTGCATCTTTTGTCTATTGATTGTTTACTTGAAATAGCACTATTCTTCCCAATGTAGTGTTTACAGAATCCTCCACGTTTATCTATATAAGTGAAAGATTTGATAATATAAGGTGGCTTTAATCTTGTAGTGCTGGAGTGGAAAATTTTCAGTACAAATACAGGAGTTCCAAATAGCTAGGAGATGAATATGAGTGCATTATATGGTGCGCCCATGAACAGAATAACACAAATTTTGGCAACTGCAGATATGTCCGATCCCAACATAATCTATCAATGCACGTGTTTTTTCTTCTCTATGATCACATGATGATAGTTCACTACAAGAAGGGGGTTCTCTTGTATACTTCCCGTGTACTAGGGTTGCACCCATCTGCGCTTTGATTCAATATAAATTACTTATAAAAAAAGTTCACTACCAGAAGGGGGGTTAGTCTTTGTGACCCCCCAAATGATTTAATTGTAAAATAACCTGAAGTGTTAGTACTACTACCTTGACAACAAAATACAAGTAGCGGAAATGTTATCATATCTATATTTTTCTCCTTTTTCATTCATTTTTTTTGTTTGACATACTATCATTAGTACATCACTAGAGTGTCTAAATACAATAACCATTTTACAAATTTCCATTTTTCACTCAAAGGTACAAAACTATTATCTTCGCATTTACATTACATCACCCTACGGCTTCGAATTCCTATACATCTGAACCTTCTCTCTGAATTCTATTGCTAGTTAATCTGTAAAACAATTGGAAAGAAAACGCGGTAAGTCCACGATTTAATAAGTAAAAGCACCAGTGAAAGGCAGTCCATGTAATGAGCCCAGTTTTTCTCAAATATAAAGATGACATATATAAATAGAATGCAAGAAACACCAGTATCAATAGGTCATGACTCCTTTGTTTGCAAATGTTTCGATGTGTGTGCGTTGCTCTACTTTGTACCAACATTTTCCTTTCAAAACTAAATACTTTATGATTAAAGTGCATTTTTTGTGCACAGATGCTATGCATGCGCAAGTTACATGTGTGCCTGTGCAAATCTGAGTGTGTGAGTGTGTAACTTATTAGCCCTAATTAGAATTTTATGGAAGCTCTATGACATTCAAATTCAGTCCCATCTCTAGTCTTCTTGGTGACTTAGTGGACAATCAGCAGATCATGAGCTAATGCATTTTTCACTGCCAAAAGGCACACAAATGAATTTGCAAAGATTTCCAATCCTTGGCATTCTTCATAACATCTTAGTGGTTATGGAGACCTGGGGATAGGACCAAAGTATTATGGGCATAATGATTATCTGTAGAAACCTGGAAGTGGGCTCCAGTTTCAGAGTCATTGATACCAAGAATACTTACCAACCTATGAGTGAATGAATATATGCTGGTTTGAAATTTGTTTTAGTTACCCAAGTTTGATGGTGGAGTTAGTTTTTTCTCTTTTCCCATCCTTTGAGTCCATATGTTTTATTGCTTGACCAATGACATAATATTTTATGGCTCATTGTATATGCTCTTTGAAGATGTCTTGTATGGATTATGTACAATGTTTGTGTTTTTCCTTTTTGATTTTGTGACTAATTTTTTTGGTTCATGTTTTGCATGCATTGATTACAGAATATGGGGATGTGACCGACATATACAGCTGGTAATTGTTCTCACTTGCATTTTAATAGAATATTACTTGACATTTCGGGCATATAATTAACATGGTTTCTGTAAGCTGCTTAACCTTTTTGCATTAAGTTTCCTTGTATTTCTTTTTTCTATTTTAAGAAGCAATTTCATTGGTTTTTTTTTCTTAAATTTTATTTTTGGTAATATCTGATGTATCTTTAGCATTCTTACTTGCTATTGAACTTTTTCAGAAGTGCAAACCTACAACCCATAAACAGATGTTGAGACCAATCCTAGGATTGTTATAGAAACATAAATACATTGTGTGATAAGTAGGCTTTTTGAAGTCGGAGAATTTCAATGCAGCATTATACCCCTAATAAATGATAGCCTTGATACCTGGACAAAGTTGGGTCATTATTTCATCTGCAGGCATTTGTTTAATTCTATGGTTCTTCTAAATGGGCATGGCTGTTTTAAATTTTCAATTGAGAAGAGATAGACCAACCATACTTGCTAAATATGCTTACCCTTTTTTTCCCTACTATTGGCAAAATTATTCTTTTGGCCAACAAATCAATACTTAAGTATATTAAAAAACATTATTTTTGAGCGCTTATGCTTTTAATGAGACTTGAACAATTTAAATTCATTTCGAAATGTTTATTAGACTCTATGTTCTCCAAAGTTATGGTGCATTGTATTTAGATCTTTTTTTTGGCTATGGGCCTCTTATCTAGATCATTATCTTGTTATTCTTTGCAAGCTGTGGTTACGCATCCTTTTTCTTCCTTATGCTTCATTGACCTGTTGAGATATAGCTGTTTTTTCCCATTTTTTTCCTAAAAAAGTTGGGGGGTAGTCATCTGCTAGCATAGTTTACTTGCAAACGTGGGTCGTTGACGTACGTGTTACCATGTTTGATGCAGTGATACATTCAATGAAAATACCCCACCTACAAATGATACAACTTATATCTCATCGCTTGGAGCTTCCGTCTACAAAGCCATGTCCAAAGGTGACAAGGATGCTGTGTGGTTAATGCAAGTAAGCTCCTCAAGTTACTACCCCCCCACCCACCCACCCACCTAAAAAAGAAAAAGGAAAAAAATAATGGTCTTATTAGAAATTTTTGTTGGAATAAGTTATGTGATTATTTATGTGACTACTCAAATAGTTGCTGTCATATTCAGTCATTTACGTGGTTAATATTCAAAACCTTGGAAGGGCCTTCATATTTCCATTTATGTAACAAGTTTAGACTGGCTAGTGATTGTGATGGCTACATTCTTTTCCTATCATGTTGTCTGCATGGGTTCACTTCATTAAATATTTGTCCTAGTGGATCGTAACATAATCTAGTTTGCAAACTGTTGGTTTTGAATGATTATGCCTGTTCACATACTATTTAAATTAAATATTTCGAGTTGACAGCTCTATAAATGTGCAGGGTTGGCTCTTCTACTCAGACTCTGCTTTCTGGAAGCCACTTCAAATGGAGGTAAATGCATGTATATAAGATGAATTAAATTCTGAAGATACTGTTTTTCTAAGTCATGATAAAGATGTTTATGGGCGACCTGAAAACATATTGAATTCATAAGTTATGTGTGATTGTGGTAATTTTATACTTGGTAGGATGTTAAATTGATCTCCTTTTACAAGCCAGACTTAACATTGTTTACCAAAACCAAATTGCCAAGCTTTTCAGATGGCCAATCAAGAGGCTATGGGTATGTTTGCAAACAACTCTTCCACTTTCTCTTAAAAAAGTCAACTTCATGTTTTCACATTACCAAACAACTTTCTTCACTTTCTCTTAAAAAAAAAAAAATTCAAAACTCATTTCTACCTTATATTACATCAATCAATTCCTTTCTCTTTTCCTCTCTCAAAACTCTTTACCAAACACACTCTATGCCTCTGTTTGGTTTAGTTAGCTTTGTTCATATTCTCCAAAAGACTTGGGCAAGTTGAGAAGCATCAGCAGATAAACGGTTATTTTGACATGTTTTCACTATTTTAATCCATCTTCTTTTCGGTAGTTAAAAACTGTTACTTTTATCAATTGCAAGTTGGTTTGATTCTTGAGAGTGGCTACTTCATGCATACATGCTGAAGGTTTGAACTCTATCTAGATCACCCCTCCCATGACCAGCATTGGTGGATCACGCTTAGTATGGCCTTCTTTAATAGAGTGGCTGTGTAATTTTTGGTATTAGCATCATATAGCAGTCCAATAATCTTAGTAAATTCAGTTTCTTTTTGAAAAAATCCACATTCCCCCCTCAAACTCCCACCCCATTGTCGATATACCCCTCAAACTACCAAAAATTGTCAATGTCCCACAATGACAAAAATACCCTTCATAAAAATAAAACAACTTAAAAAATTCTTTAAATAAAAATAAAAATTAAATAAATACTAAAATTTTAAAAATAAATAAATAAATAAATTAGGGAAAACTTCACTTAACCCCCCTGAACTTTCATCGTTTTTGCAATCCCCACCCCAAAGTTAAAAACTTTCAATTTTTTGCAATCTCACCCCTCTTGTTAGGGTTTGAGGTTAAATTAGATGGTCAAAGGGTAAAATGACCCTAAAATTTATGAAATTACAAAATTACCCTTAATTTACAATTTTTTCTTCAAAATATAGGGGTGTTTTGGTCATTTTCACGTCATCCATTAGGATTTGCTGTTAAATCCTAATGGAGAGGTGAGATTGCAACAAAAAAAAAGTTGGATACACAAAATTGAGAGTTTTTGAACATTGGGATGGAGATTGCGAAAGCGATGAAAGTTCAAGTGGATTAAGTGAACTTTCCCGAATAATTTTTTGTAAATAAAACCTCAAAAGAGGAGGTTTTAGGGGGTGGCCAAACTACCCCCATGGTTGGCCACCCCCTCTCCAAAGACCCAAACCTCTCCACCCTCTCCTAACACCTCTTCAACCTCAAGGCCCTTGTTGAGACCCTCCAAAAATCCCATGGCCACCATAGGCTCAAGTTGCTCCTCACTCCCCGAGTCTCCACCCACGGCATCTTCCGTGTTGCCGCCTCCATCAAGTCTGAAATCCAAGCGTGGATCGACCTCGAGAGCATCCAGACCTTGACCAATGTCCTGCGCAAGCAACCCTTTAACAACGAGGACGAGTTGATCATGCTCCTCACTTAGTTCGAGGACCGAGTCTCCCAAGGTTTCAACCGCAAGTTGCAAGATCTCTTCCTCAATTGGGGAAAGAATGAAGAGGTTGGGGTTGGTGTTGGTGGGGTTGAGGGGAAGAGGGTGTAAGGATAAAAGGTTCTTGAAGAGTAGGATAGGGGTGGTTCGGCCACCTCAGACCGGCCAGAGGAGGTGGCCGAGTCACCCCCATTCGGCCAAGGAGCCACCCCTGGGAACCTCCTTCTTCTTCCTTTTTTTATAAAGGTATTTTTGTCTTATTGAAATTTTTTTAAGGTCATTTTTGTTTTTTGTGTTGACCTTAGTTTTTTTTTTATTGGCCTTGAGGGGACATTGACAAGTTTTGGAAGAGGGGTGGGGGGATATTACCTCAATTAATAGTTTGGATGGGACATTGACAATGGGGTGGTAGTTTGAGAGAGGTTATATGGAATTTTTTTCTTTTTCTTTTTTTTTTTCACAAATTCATAACCTTGGGCCGAATCTCTATAAGTTCTACATGACTGAAATCTTGAGAGTTAATAATCTAATCCTCTCTATTATGCTTTTGTCTTCTTCCATTTGAAGAACTTTGTGACAAAATTGTGATTACATACAAATAGGAGGTAATAATGCCAAAGAATATGGTATTGTCTGTAGTCTAAAATTACTGCTGAGGTTAGTATTTAACTTCTTTGAGAATGTTCCTAGTTTCTGATTTGACCAGAGTATAACTGCCTGGGTGACCACTTAAAAACAATGCTGTGGAACGTCAAGTATTTGAAAACAATTTAATGAGGGACAAAAGTGTTAAATCACCAGTTATTCCAAAAGTTTAAGTTAATAGAAAATTGTGGATTCAAGAATTTAATTAATATTCTAACACTTTTCATGTGTGGGCCTAACTCTTACTCAGTAAATGGGATCCAAAACATGGAATATTTAACCTAATGAAAGGTATGATGTCAAGTCAAAGTTCGAATTAAGAACCATTGCTCTGATCCCATGCTAAAACACTAATTGTTCCAAAAGTTTAAGCTAATAGGAAAGTGTAAATTTAATTATTTAACTAATATTCCAACAAAAAGAGGGAAGTATATAGGAAACTTGAAGTATGGAATAGAAGAGGGCTTTTGTATGGGAGGACCAGGGTAAATCTGAGCTTTCGATATTAGTTGAAATAATAGAAGAATAACCTTCCTCTTGAAAGAGCATTATATGGAAGTGTTGAAAATATATTTGGACTTAAGTTTCAGAACTTTGGGTTGTGCATATGATGGTTTGGTCTAATCATGCTTTTTCCCTTCATTTTCTGAGATATTTGTTGCTCAAACTTCTTTGATTTTTACTTCATGCTTCTGATCTCCAAGCAAGATGATATCTGTGGTATACCTCATTTTCTTAATCAGTCTGTTTGCAGTACACAAATTGTTAAGGATTTTGCTGCAATGCATATGACAGTTTTTTTTTAAAAAAAAAAAAAATTGAAAATTAACTTTCAACTTGGTACTGCAGGCACTTTTACATTCCGTTCCATTTGGGAAAATGATAGTTCTTGATCTATTTGCTGATGTCAAACCAATATGGAATAATTCATCTCAATTTTATGGTACTCCTTATGTCTGGTAAGTAGCTCGTTTATCTTAATGGTGTTATTTAAATCTCTTTAAGACATCTCTATGATAAGTCTCTCATTACTGTCCTTTTTTTTTTTTTTTTTCTGTAGTGAGATTTCAATTTTATAGTAAATATGTGTACTACTTGATCAACTTTAATATGCATCAGGTGTATGCTGCATAACTTTGGTGGAAATATTGAAATGTATGGCATCTTGGACGTGATCTCTTCAGGCCCATTTGATGCCCGCACCAGTGAAAATTCAACCATGGTATGTCAAATGTCTTGTTTGTATCCATTCTATTATTGTAAAAGTCGGAATGATATGTCAAGCATTTTATAACCTGTAAGCCTAAACTGCAAGACATTTTTTGTAACCAGTAGATCTGAATGAGCAATTCAATTGTTAGTTTATATTGCACACCAGATTGTCTCACCGATAATGTTTACTATCTTGTAGATTCCTCTATGCATATTTACATTAACCTAAAAGAACTTTGGATGTGAAAATTAAGAACATTCGTACTTTTATCTTCTGTCACTGCAACTTCGTGATTTTACTAGAGCAGGCTGACTCAGTAACTTATTGTAATAGGTTGGCGTTGGCATGTGCATGGAAGGAATAGAGCACAATCCAGTTGTTTATGAGTTGATGTCTGAAATGGCATTTCGCAGTGAAAAAGTTCAAGTTCTGGTAATTTTCAATTTTTAACTGCTATTCAATATCATTTTTCTGGTCAGAACTATTCAGTACAAGTATGGAAAGGTGCAGAAGCTCTTTAAAGACACGTGTGTGTGTACTAAAAATGTTTCTGCATTCTTTCATCTCCGTTCTCTCTCTTAACCACATGTTCTTTCTGTCTGTTACTCTTACCCTCCAGGTTATATCTGTTTTGAGAATGAATGTGTGGTGGTATTGGATAATGTTGGATCATCGTCAATTCCAAAAGCTTAAGCCATTAGGAAGTGGGCCAACAATGTGCATTAAACATGCCACACACTAACACCCTCCTGCACTTGCAGGTCCTTTTAATAAAACACAACTGGTTGTTGTCCTTCCACATGCAGTCAAAACAAACAACCATTAGACTAGAAGTTGTATACAAGACCAAAGAGACTAACGATGGTCCAATACCATGTTGGTTAGATCAATCTCACAGCTTCCTTGTTAGGAAGTAAGCTGGAATTCTTTATCAGGCATACCACAGAGTAACAGTTATAGAACAAGGATTTGCTTCTTTTCTTTCTACGTCTTATATGATCTGTCTTGACAATTTCTCTATATATGTAAGGCATTCTCTGCCTCTCTCCCCTTATCTAACTGCTTGGTAGCATTTTTTTTAATTACACACACAGACATGCATGGGCATAAGAACGTGCATTCTATATTTGAGATGAGATAAAAAAATACTTCTATGATGGTTGTTGATGATCACTGACATTTTATGCTGTATGGTTCGGATGTAACTTTATCACTATTGTAGGAGTGGTTGAAGTCCTATTCCCGCAGACGCTATGGTAAAGCAATTCATCAAGTTGAGGCAGCTTGGGAAATTCTTTATCACACAGTTTACAATTGTACAGACGGAATAGCAGTATGTGTTTTATTCAACCTATTGGCTACAATATGTCAATGCCATTTTATTTCCATTAAAAATAATTTGGAAAAAGAACCAACTAGAAAAGAAAACAATATTACCATTCATAGAGAGTGGTTTTCTTCAGTCTTTTAATGTTTGACATGATTTATTTGTGTTTCATGTTTGATGTACTTAAACTGTATTTTTTCTGGGCAAGAAAATCATTACATTAACTAAGAGAAACAAAATATAATACGGGGAGGAACCCCAAACAGCTGTAAAAAGACCAGGAAGAACAATGTTGGTAGAAAGCAGTACAAATGGAAAATGGCCAAAGGCTGGTCCAATGAAATTCTTGACTCAAAGGTCAGAAAAGGGTTGTGGATGATACCAGCGGTTTTATATGGTCATTTTTTGACATGTTCATTCTAAATATTATTTGATGAGATGAAGGTTTGCTATAATTGAGATTTATTGAATATTCCAACTTATATAAACATTCACAATATAAGATGGGTGATTATAAGTGTTTGGCTCTTGTGGTTAGGGGATTGAATACTTAGTTATATGACATTTTAACTCATTGCAGGATCATAACATTGATTTCATAGTCAAATTTCCAGATTGGGATCCATCAAATACAAGCTCTGCTTTGCCTCAGGCACATTTATGGTATTCGACTCAGAAGGTGATCAATGCCTTTCAACTCTTCCTTGAAGCTGGAAATAATCTGGCTGGAAGCCTTACATATAGGTAAAATGGAAAAGCTAATATATATAGATATATGCATTACAATAAATTTCTTCATTTTCTCTGGCATGATGACTATGATGCTGCATAAAGCGAACTTTTTCTTTTCTTTTTCCTTCGAAATTTGATAACGTGCAATATTTGGGATCTGTTTCAGCCCAAAAAAAGTAAAATTGAAGAGCAAAGAAATTAGCCAAATAAATGAGCTATGATGCATAAATATTGCTTAAACCTGAAATTCTAGGCCACTAACAAGTGCTTTGCACATTTGAACCGGTGTCTGCACCTTGATAGTTGATAAATCCTGACAAAACTGCTCAGTTTTTCTCAATCTTAGGCACAGAACCACAGAAAATGGGTTTTCTCATTTAGGGCATAGCTAAAGTTATTTATGATAGTCTATACAATTACAGCAGCCTCCAAAAATCCATAAACAAACACGAGGCAAATAGAAAAGAAATCTATTACACGAAACTAAGCAGCCTAATCTAGAATCCTGTAAATATATAATTGACCTTCATCCATCCTAAACAATTTTTTTATAGCCCCCATTGAGCTTGAGTGACCATGCCTTGTCATTACATATGAATTACTTTTCTCTCCTTTTGTGCTAAATTCAGGTGCCACTTGATTATGCAATTCTAACAGATTTCATGATTTAATTACATGGATCTTACTGCGTTTGGAGTTGCTATTAAGTCACTCCTATTTCTCTTTGTTCTTCTGAAAATACGTATCGTCTTCTAAATCATTTGAAAAGCGACTGGTTTAGAATATAAAATTCCATTGCCATTTAAGAATCAGTATCTTATTCTAATATTATACATACAATGACTCTTAAGTATTAATGATAGTTTGTATGCATAATATAGGAACTGTGGTAGGATTATTCAAGTTGACTCTGATGACTCACCGGCCAACTCTTGATCTGCAAAGAGAAATGGGGCATAAGAAAGAGATAAAACAAAGCATGGAATCCTTTCTAATTATCCATGTCATTTTGACAGGTATGACTTGGTGGACTTGACACGGCAAGTACTGTCAAAGCTAGCAAACCAAGTATATTTGGATGCTGTGACAGCTTTTCGACAGAAGGATGTAAAAGCTTTAAATCTTCATAGCCAAACATTTATTCGGCTCATAAAGGATATTGATGTACTTCTTGCTTCTGATGACAATTTTTTACTTGGAACGTGGCTCAAAAGTGCAAACAAGCTAGCAAAGAATTCTTATGAGTTGAGGCAGGTGAGCAAAGATATTTTCCTCATTGGCATATGACTTTGTTTGAGCATATGAGAATACAGTTGGGAGTGACATGACTCAACTTGTCAATACTTCAAACATAGTAACCTCGGGAAGCCCTGTTCCACGTATTGTAGTCAGCTACACATTTTCCTTTTACCATATCCATTTCCACATCTTTGGTTAAGTTAAAGGCTGCCTTATGTTTCTTGCATGCACACTATATTTGCCTTGTCCGGAAAGCCCCTTCAATTAACTTGTAGCACTCAAGGTCCATCATAACGACAGCGGATTAAAATTCTTGGCCAATTTCGAGTAATGCTATTTGGTAGACTGCTATAAAACTACCATACAATTGAGATGACATGGTAGTAAAAATCAGCCCTTATTTTTTTTATTTTTTTTATAAATTTTTACGAGTGCTAATCCAAAGATTTCAGTGCCACGTCATCAAGTTGTATGACAGTAATATAGCAGTTTACTAAATAGCATTACTCGGTCAATTTCAAGCACATGAGAGTCCCTCTTTGCATGGATTTGTTTGACTAATAGTGAACTGGATGGGTCTCATCTCTAGTAATATTAGCATATTTAGAACACTCGTGCATATAAGATGATAATTGATTGATAGGGTGTACTTTTTATGTTCTCCTTCAGTACGAGTGGAATGCAAGAACTCAAGTAACAATGTGGTTTGATAACACAAAAACCGAACAGAGCAGCCTTCATGATTATGGTAATCTTTGTCTTGCATCATATATTACCACTTCTATTCTTCCAATTTTCTAGGATGGCCCACAAGGGACCGTCCTATATTACTTCTTGCTGCGTCATCACTTTTGTAACATAACATTTTGGTTGGCTCTAACCAGCAAACAAGTGCTGGAGTGGGCTACTTGAAGGCTACTATCTACCCCGGGCTTCAACCTATTTTCAGTACTTATTGAAAAGCTTGCAAGAAAATGAAAGTTTCAAGTTGAAGGAATGGAGAAGAGAATGGATTTCGTTTTCGAACCAATGGCAATCAGGTATAGAGCTTTACCCGGTGAAGGCCAAAGGAGATGCACTCGCTATTTCTAAAGCCTTGTATGAGGAATATTTTGGCAAGAGGAAAAAAAATAAGTGTCAATTTCAAACAGGTGGCAAACGGGTACTACTCGTTAACCGGTGACGGCAAAGGAAATGCACTTGGCATTTCTAAAGCCTTGTATGAAAATGATCTCAATTATGTATGTGGGTAATTCTTTATGAATTCAAAGAGGAAAAAAGTATGATGTTAAATAATTATACTTGTTCTAGATTTTCTTTTCTCTGTAATGATGATACTCTGAGCCCTTCAAAATTTTGGGCTCTACTTGCAAACTTCCATCTTCATTCAATTTGTAACTTGAATGTAATGGACATTGTTCAAAGTTGCAAGGAGTATTGCATGGAGGTTTCCTACACTTTTTTTTTTTGGCACTTTTTATTTCAAAGGATGAAATAAACCACAGGGTGGCCTTCAACCTAAATTCTCCAACTCCATGGAAACTCGATACTAATTCTCCACTACAATGCCTAAAGATTTACCAGCTTGACTCGCTTACACCTTCACATTTTACATCCTTCAGAACCCTTGAAACTCTTTCTGATCTCTGTGCTTGCTGACTTGGTTAAGAAGGCCAATAGGCCCAATGGCCTCTATATAATCCATGGAGTTATAATTCAATATCATAGGTCTCTATCTAATTATAGGTTGTGTTGAAAATGCTTGGAGTATTATAACTTCTATTATAAATTCTTTACAAAAATGGCAATCCACATGAATGCCACATGGGTAAAAAAATTGAGTAACAAATTAACAGGTTAAGTTCATAGTTCAGCGGCTGATGTGTTAAGTGTCACGTAGATTGACAAATCAATTTGTGAAAAACTTGTAGTAAAAATTATAATTTTCCTAGCAACAATCTGTATGTGTATACTACATTAAGAATACTCCAAAAACAGCCAGAATGAAAATATTATACATTGGATCATTGATTTCACAAGAAGCAACCACTTCATTCTTATGAAGGGCGGCCTATTAACTATCTTAGCTGGTACTTGTAAGTAATGAAGAGGGTTGGATAGGATAGGAAGAATTAGAAATCTTTGCATAATCATTATTCAAATAAAAGAAATGGAAAGAGTTGCTTCATGTGTGAACAGGTACAGGTCAAACTAGAATTGAAGTATGGCCTTTCCTATCCTTAATGTCAGTTCTTAGTACAATGAACAATCTTTTATATGTATGCCCCAAAACCAATTTCCCTTCAAGAATCCAAAACTTGGCACCTCCATTAATGTACCAGCTAAACAAAAGGAGAATCAACCTGTGCACCCAGTCGCACGCCTTCCCATTTTCCTGCTCTTTGTATCTAACTTTACTCTACCTTATGGATAGATTTGAGGGCTAGAACCGAGTTTAGATCTAAATCCATCCGGCCATCAGTCTCGTTAAGCATATTTTCATCATCATCATCATCAACAAAGTGAGGGTTCTCTATAGGTCCATATAGTCATAATATAGCTTCTCGAATGCCAAGCTTGCCGCTAAGATATAGTTGCGTAGGAATTTCACATTTGTGTAGACCTGAGACTGCATCTGCCTGTGTCAAAGTTAATGACCCAGTCAATGCTAACAAGGGCTCTAGCAAATGATTTTGACTCTCACTTTTTCTTTCCTTCCTTATTTCCTCTAGTAAAGCTTTTCCGGTATCGATACCTGTCAAGTTGATCATTAGAAAAAAAACAAATGGCCCCAATAAGATGTAAGGAGTCACTGTTATAATTGGAATCCAGCAAAATAGCTATTAAACAATGAATTTGGTTTACTAGAGAGACATTGACATAATGTTTTATAACTCAAAAATACTAGATACATCATCTATCCACCTGCTAGGTATCCACCGTGGACGTAACCGCTGAATCTTTCGCTCGTATGTTCACCGGTAAAGAAGATGCGTCCCACCGGGGCCTTACCAAAACATAAAAAAGTTTCAATACAGAACCATAATAGAACAATTCTGATAAAGTTGATATGTAGAAATCTAAAGAGACTTGATTAAGAATTTCATTATTCATCCCCCTCATTTTGCTTTTGCTCTTTACATTGCAAATAAAGTAAATCAATAGATACCAATAAATGCATACCCCCCTACTCCCCTTTTCAGAGGGAAAATCACTTGTAACTTATAGTTTGTTATGCTTTAAAAAGAAAATGTAGAGAAGCTCAGATTTCTAACAGGTTGTAGATGTAAATTAGCTCTTTCAAAATGTAGTTTATAGGAAGTCTTTTAATAATTAATGTGTTCATCTCATATTTTAAGTTTATCATTAAGACGAACTTATGGAGTGTAAGCAAGAGTACCTTAATATTTTGAACATCTTGAAGATTAGAGAAGATGGGGTAGTTGCTGTAGCTGCCACGCTGGAACCTGTTATTCCACCAGCGTGGAACAAGTATATCAGTGGCATTAGGTATGTTGGGTCCAAACATGTCCCTAAGCACCCCCATAGCTTCTTTCAATGTTTCTTGATCTGATTGAGCTTCCACACGTTTCGATTCCCCATTAGTCAATGTCACGACCAGGATATTTGAACCAGGGAATGCATTCTCCATGTGCTGATGACGTAGCAACAGATCAGCAAGAAAGTTGGATAATTCAATGATTAATTAAGGATGAATGGATGATCTAATCCCATACCAATACTAAAAGATATTTTGTTTAAAAACTTGACATAGTTTATTGGTTATAATATTTATAATTAGAATCTATATATACCACATAAAAGATTGAAAATGATGGAGACGTGAGATCTTGCGTTGCCTCCACAAGAGGCCATGTAGTCCTTTAAATAATTCAATCTTCTGCTAATCAGGTAGAGGATTTAATTTTAAAATGTAGGGGCTTAGAAAAAGGAGGGAAATAAAAAAGAGAATAATTAAGATGAAGATTAGTTCCCATTGTGCAGCCTATATTGCCAGCTCTACGAGAGTGACAGAAACACCAT
The DNA here is from genome assembly GCA_900184695.1 of Betula pendula. Taxonomy (NCBI): domain Eukaryota; kingdom Viridiplantae; phylum Streptophyta; class Magnoliopsida; order Fagales; family Betulaceae; genus Betula; species Betula pendula. Next base: position 142,899 of record FXXK01000855.1, read on the forward strand.
ATGCATCACAAAAGGAAGAATCATTCAAAACCAATGATGCAAGGATTTTAGTTTGTAATCCCTATTAAGAAAATAATATTTCTTATCAAATCATAAACATGGTTGGAAAGGTCAACATAATAAAAGAGTATCAAAATTATGTTAAAACATGATGAACTAGGGGAAGTAACTCAACCTATCTTTCCATATCAAACAAACAAATTGTTAATTTGCATCAATTATTAATCCTGATTTTGCATTTCAGAATAATGATGCACTCAAGGCAAGATACTATGATAGCCAGCTGAATCATATGACAAATAGAAGTAGCAGTTCACCAAACTACACAAATGAATAAATTGAAACCATCCATCTGACAATGAGTTTGTTCATAGGCTCATAGCAATATAAATCCTAAATCATGTGAAGCTTAATCGTTATCAATGCATTAATCATGTGATAATAGGCTAATGATTCAGCAATGATGCAATTTAATATATTAGAAATCGAGAAAACAGTGGGCGCTGGTAATGGAAATCCAAGACCAAGATGCATGAACCCCACATGTAAATGACATATTTATATATATATATCTATATCATAATAACAAAAATAATAAGCTATACCTATGCCTCAATTATAAGATATCCATCCAATTAATAACTTTGGTGCATATCAAAAGTATTTACAAACCTGCCAGAACGTGTAGTAGCCCCTCCTCTCGTGGGCATAGATAAAGAACTCTTTTCCAGGTCCACATGGCCAGAACTTGTGAGGAAATTTTAAGAAGATCTTTGTATACACCATCACGTCACATGTCTCTATGGCCTCCATTTTCCACCTCTGTTTCATTATTTTATTCATTATGTTAATACTTAATCCAACAATTATAATATGACATTGGAACTTCACGGCAGCAAAACTTAGGCAGAGAGGGACCACAATTATACATGACCAACTACCACCAAATTTTTTATCCTGCGCGAGTCCCAATCAAATTTGACTTATCAAAAGAAATATTCCCTATAAAATTTATCTAACCACGTATATGTAAAGATCAGATCATGTGCAGTAGCTATCATTTTATTACCCAAACAGCCAAGAATCTCTAGGCAACCCTGAGTTGAAATGATCATTTGCACAGCTTTCTTTATTCTTTCTTTTATTTCTTTCCAAATATAAACTTGTTTTTTTATGAAAACAAATAAAGAAAGATAGAGGGAGAGAGAAAATCATAAAAAACTTATGCATTCATTTGCAGTACCATTTGGGTAAGCACCGTAGATGAAATACAAAATGCATTTAGTTTATAAAACTGGAAGGAGATGTTTTTTAGAGTTTTGGTAAGCCATTGTGGATGCTCTTCATGTTGCTGTCCATGTTATCAGACTACTTAAATGTGAGTACGTACGGTCCAAGCAATTAAAAGTCTAGAGGGGAGAAATTTAAATCAATTGTGATGGATAAAGTTTTCCTCCAGCCCATGTGTCAAAACATATTAAAAATGCAAGTTAGGAGAATCACATGCTTTATTTTATTAGACTGAGTTAGAAAAAAATCTTTCAAGCTGATTTGGAGAAAAACTTTATTCAATTAGCCAACTTGTAGCCTTGTTTGCATTTTTCCGGCAAGTACATAATATGCAACCAATTAAGTATTGTCTCGATCTTCTTTGACAAGAATACGAAGTAGTACAACCAACCAGTAACCACCATATACAAATGCAATTTTGTATCTTATAACACAGTGAAACCAATCAAAGAATCAGATTTCATGATTATATCATATCAAAGGTGAAGTGCAAGAAACTATTGGTGGAGCACCAATAGCGGTGGCTGTAGCCTTGTTTCATTCTTTTTTTTTTTTTCCTTTAACTGGACTATGCCGGTATCCCCTACAAAACCAGTTGTCAAAAACATACAGATGGCAAATACCCACCGTACACCGTACTGGCAGTCAACGAACAAACTAGTCTATCACATAGAGAGTCCACTAGGCTGGCCGTAGGCTACGAATACTGTGGATTATGTAACCCATATTTGCATACAAAGGACACCTCGAGAATCTGTGTCTTGCGTCATCAACCAGTAAACTTTATTTAATACTATCCATAAATTCTGACCTCTTCAACTTGATGGTATTTAATTTGTGGGTCAGACCCTATACATCTAAGTAAACATATAGGGAGCACCGTTCTCTGCTAGAGCCTTATCTCTATAGATTCCCCTATGGTGGACCAATAATGAATGTACATCCTAGAGCTTCTTTTACTTTTTTTTTTTTCTTTTCTTTTTTCAGAAGGGTTATTGTCAATCATTCTAGGGGGGCTTGGGGGGGAAAAAAATAATCTTTCTCGAGCCCAACCAACAGCTGTGATTAATTGTCACAAAAACAGTAAACTCAGATTGGTAACGTGACATGTAAAAGAGCTTGGATTCCGCTAATTACGAGATGATTGTGACAAATTTACTAAACATTCTTAGTTGTTTGCCACTTTCTCATTAATAACGATATTCATTAGACATGTGATAGTAAAATTAATTTTTTATTTTTTTTACATTTGATTTTTACTGTAGCATTACTCATTTCATATTATTAAAAGTGAATAATAAAAAAGGGTCATCGGCATAGCATAGGCATGAGATGTCAAGAAATTCACCAGCAACTACTGATCAGTGCCATGTTTTGGAAGGAAGAGGTACGTGTGGTGACTAGAATAGTAAGTTTGAACCGATTAGAAAAAGGTTAAAAAGAAAAGAAATTAAAAAAATTGGAAGAGGAAACGTACGGGCAAGGGGGGTCTGATGGAAATGAGGTCGCTTTGAAGAACACCAATGCTGACAGACAAAACAACGTAATTGGCTTCGTAGAGGCAACCATCCTCGGTTATTACCGCGACGCCGTTTCTCGAGTGCTGTAATTCACGAACAACCTGCCCCAAAATCCGTGTGCACAATAACACAACCATTAATGAGTGAGGCTTAATTTAAGTATGAAAAATATCAAAAAGCAGAGTCCAAGGCAACAACCCACATAAGATTCTGAGAAGTCAAACCAAAAAACTCTGTGCAATTGGGATTTCAAAAATATGAAAATTTGGGAAAGATTTATTGAGGAAGAATCTGTGCAGAGTTGAGGTACAGACTACAGACACCCCCATTTAACCCATTTATGGGATCTTAAGTAAACAGTAAAAAAACCACCGTCAATTATTACATTACATTTAGTATGGTTTTGTATGGAGAGATAGGACGACCATTGGTTTCTGATTCTTTGAGCGTTTGAGGTAGCATAGACAAGAGCACATTAAATGGAGAAAATGACAACACCCCCCATACTTTCATGTTCTTTACGTGAGTTGATATGACATCTCACATCATAGGGTATTGTTCTTGGGTCATAATTTACACTGTGCAGGGTGATGGAAAATTTGAAAGTTCGGGGCCTACGAATTTATGAGTGGGTAAAAAGGGCTTTAATGGTTGCAAGCACCATGCCATTTCATGGCAATATGATTGAAATCAAAGATATATTGTTGATGGGTCAAATTTTGGCTGTGAGTTGGGGTCCTCAACTCATAAAGCTCATAAAGTGTTTTTGTTTTTTAGCTTTCTTGTTAAGCCTTGGAAATGGGGGAGAAATGGTCAAAGAAAAGAGTAGAATGACGATGAAAGGAATCCAATATAACCATAAGAGCTAGATCTTAACTAATTAATATCATATCAAAAATAATAATAATAATAATAATAATAAGTAGTTTAATTTCTAACACTCCAATTTTCAAACCAACTTTTAACTGTCTCGGAAATCCGTTTCCCATTTATTATTGTGAATTTCTATAGTAAATTATCCATTGCGTGACGATATTGTTTTATTATAGTGATTACTTATTGTATCATCTTGGACCCTTGGTTATCAAAAAATTGAAACTGATGATGACAACTAATAAATTAAAGACAGAAATCAAGAATTTCAACCAGAAAAAAACAAATTGCAGACGCGATTACACGGAAGGTCAAAAACCTAGAAACATCGGGGAAAATTCCATTAACCTTCTTGATTAGTATTTTATTGTGAACGAGAAAAAAAGATTCTCCTCTGTGAAAAAAACTAAAAAGAAGAAAACAAAAAATGAGTTGACTCCAGACCCCAGATTAAAAAAAGTATTTTTAAAAAAAACAATAATAATAATAATAAAAGCTTCCCAAAAAAAACGTCATTATCTGCAAATTCCAGAAGTGGGTCAATGAATCTCTACAACAAATGGAAAGTAGTACATGCAAACCAAAAGAGAGTTTCGGATTTTTCTCATTACTTGCAAACCAAACAAATCATAAAACAACAGAAAGAAGTAAAAAAGAAATATATTAAAAGAATGAGATTGTTCTACCTTGTTTAGTTTGAGACGGTTGTCCAAGATTTTACCCTCAGAGGTATAAAGAAAATCTTGAGCCATTTTGTATAGCAAATATTCATACCCTCTCTGATCTGCAACTAAAAATTCTCGTTCCCCAAATTCTACGTAAGTTGATATTGGCTCAACCTCTGTAACCAATTAAAACACATCTTCTCAATTTCATGCTTTTTACACTTCAAAAGAATAATAAAAAGAACAAAAGAATCAGAATTAAAAAAAAAAAAATCTTTTCTCCACGTTAACAGAATCTTCCATAAAATATATTATATATATTATATATATATATATATATATATATATATATATATATATACATATATATATATTATATAATATATATATATATATATATAAAATCTTGCATTTAAAAACGCGCTTCAACATAGTTTATTTGAATTGTGTTATCAATTTTTTTTAAAAAAAACATAAAGTTATGGCGTGACTGGCGTCCATAAACTTTATGTTAAAATGTTCAATAACATGAACCCCCTATTCAATTTTTTTAAAAAAAAAAATATTGTTTGAAGAATAAACAACAAAAATAATTAGACAAAGTCCATAAAAATCAATCTATTATAAACTATTTGACTTTGTGAGTTGAGTGCATAGTAAAGATCAAGCATAATAATAATAGTAAAAAATTATATATATATAATTTCGATTTCTTTTTTTCTTTTAATTTTTCATAATTTTCTGAGCAACCAAACGGATTATACTCTAACAAGCTATAAAACTCACCTGGCATCTCAAAATCATGTAGAATGAAGTCAATGGCGAGCTCTATTGGCGTCTTCGGCGTACTAAAACAAGGACCCAAACAAAAATAAAAAGACAAAAAAGAGAACCAAAAAATTTTTTTTTAAAAAAAAAGGTAAATAGATACGACAATAATGACAAAATCTTTTGGATAAGTATAAGAAAAAAAATTGAGAATCTCTTCATATAATAAGCAATAAGCTGATTAAACTTAGGACTTACGAAGCCGGTTCAGTTGCTCTGGTTCCAGTTCCATCGCACCCACCACCCCGGTTCGCCTCCTGGCTCAGCTTCTCAATCGCCGAGTCCACCGCCTTTTTGTACGAGTCCGCCGCCACTCCACTCGGAAAAATCTTCCCACTACAACCCCAACAAGCAATCAAATTGTCGATACGCGCAATGCACATATAACAATCAAATGTTCTAAAAACATATGCGATTTAATTTATTAGAGCTTAGAAATGCATAAAGCAATCCAACAATTTAATAGAACGAGTAATACGAAATAACGTGACAGTAAAAATTCAAAATTCAAAATTCAAAAAGTAAAAAGATAACAAGCGAATTTGTTTTAGAATAATTGGTGATGTGTAAATATGAGAATCAATGTAACCGTGAAGAACAAGTAATCAAGAATAAAAATGTCGAGTGTTCGTCCGAAGTACTGATTTAATTGAGACTCATATTAGGAGATATACTTGCTGTCGTAGATGTTGTAGCGAGCATTGCTGTAGTCGGAGAAGCAGGTGCGGAGGCCGGACTGCTTGGCGAGCTCCCAAACAGGGTTGGACTCTTTGCCGCCGACGCCGGCGATCCAGCCGGCACCGAGCTCCACCGACACCCCGCCGAAATCCTCCTTCCGGATCCTCCCGCCGATACGGTCCGACGCCTCGAGAATCACCAGGTCCTCCACTCCGTTCTCCGCTAAAACCTTGGCCGCCAATATCCCTTCCCGAACCAAAAACCAAAAATACAGAAATGAGAAAAAAATGACCAAAATCCGAAAGAGGAAAAAGGTATGCAGAATCGACGGTGGAGATGCATGTTTACCGGAGACACCAGCACCCACGACGATGACAGAGGAGCGAGAAGCGGAATCCATTAACGCAACGGAACGGAACGGAATGAATGTGTGCCTTTGCGTGTGAGAGAGAGAGAGAGAGAGAGAGGGGGCGAGGGAGGTTTGGGTTTTGTTAGCGAGAGAAGCAGAAATAGCGGGAGTCCATATATATAGTTGTCGATTACTGGTTTTTAATTTTTTTCTTTTTTCTTTTATTCATTTTTTTATTATTATTATTATTATTTTAATTATTATTTTATTAATTATTATTGGATATCATGTTGTGTGTGTAAGTGTGAGAGAGAAAGAAGGTGAGCTTGGAGTTGACACAATTGAATGCTTTTTCGAGGCTGACGTAGCAGATGCGTAACTCGGAGGCTTGAGGCTGGGGGTGTTTTAGATAAGGGTATTAATGGAAATTCGGGAAAATTTGAGAGGTGGATGGCTAAGTACGTTTGGAATTGGACCCTTGGAACAAGGAAATAAAATGATTGTTTTTTTGGACAAAGTTTAAATTTGATACAAGAAATCCCTCCGACTCAAATTATAAAAATGATATGTATAATTTTTTTTTAATAGTATGTTAAATGTACATATTATTTTAATAAAAAAAATTTTAATTTTGTCTCTATTATTAAAAAAATATATGTTTCTCACATATTAAAGGGACACATGTCATTCTTATAATTTAGATTTGAGAAATTTCCTTTAATTCAGTTTAAATAAAAATTTTGTTCGTATTTTTTTAGATGGAGATTTTTTTTTTTTTAATTGGTTTATTAATTTACTCTATTAAATTGATATTTATCTTTAGAGTATATAATTTTTGCATACATTTTTAACAAGATTAATAAAAATTGAACATGAGAATAATGTGTTATAAGATTAAGGACATATGTCAATGTAATTAACTAAGTTAGAATAAATTTCTTTGACCGAGTTTGAATGAAAACTTTTGCCCATTTTAAATTGTGATTTGGGTTTTATCTTGTAAATTTGCTATTATTTAGAGTCGGTTTGATTTTGCAGTTTCAAGACATGTGATTTAAAAAGATAATGATTTTAAAATGTGTGATTTGAACACGCAATTTTTAAAAACATAATTAATCATTTAGTATAATCGTAGTTTGACTTTAAAATCATGCAATTTTTTAAAAATATACCCCCCTTACATGCAATTTGAAAAAACTTATATTTTTTCACATTTTTAAACCACCATTTAAAAAATAAAAAATGCACTCTCAAACAAAATACTTTTCACAATTTTGTTTAAAAAATACACTTTTAGCTTACAAAGTCGCATGGCCAAACAAAAGTTCGTGAAAGGTTTTTTAGGGTCAAAATTTTGAAGAAATAATTAGTTCCTTTGGTGGTTTAGCGAGAAAATTGATTAATGATGATAATATTTAACCCTTGAATGCAAGTAAATAAGCACAGCAGAGAAATAAAATGAAGTTTGTGAAATATTTCCCATAACAAATAATTCCCTTGATTGTTAAGAAAGAAAATAGATGGATAACATTTTTTAACCCTTGAATACTCCTAAGCACAAAGAACTAAAATATTTTAGGATGAACAAAAATTTAAAAAATTTAAAAAAAAAAAAAAATTATGGTTCATTTGGTTGGTGATCAAAATATTTTTAGGATGAAGAATAATAAAGTTCCTGAATTATTAAGAAATAAAATCAATAGATATAACATTATGCCATGTCATGAGATTAATTATTTTCAATTAAAGAGCTAATTAAGTGGAGTTAAATATTTTCATCAATGTGAAAAGCTGTAGCTGGTTAATTGGTTAAGCATACAGATCGAATTGAGAAGCTGCAACAAGCTAGTATGTAACCTGACCTAAACTGAGAAATTGATTTGAGAAGCTACATTTTGTTTCAGAATCTTTTCATTAGTTCTAGGGTTGGTTCTCAAAAGTTATCTAACAAAAACTAATTAGTGTTTTTCATTAATGTAAGGGTTATTTTCTCAAAAATTGTTGAGAAATTTTCTCAAATGATTATATATATATATAATCATTTCTCTCACTTCTTTTTTTAAGTATTCTTTTAAAATAGTGTTCTTTTTTTTTTTTTAATGCATATCATTGATGAAGATGCTCTTACAAGAGATAGATTGTATTCAATATTGTTTTTTAATTTTTTTTTCTATTCAACAATACCGGCCATTAGTTATTTTAGTACTAATTATTAGGAAAATATAAATCTTTTGACATAAGTAGAATAATAATCTTATTATAAAAACATAGAGATCGATCCAAAGATTCCTCCTTACAGAACTTACTGGAAATGGACAGATTTGGATATTACAGATTTATTAGTTAATTATTGATAAAATAAATTAAAATGGAAGAAAGAGAATATATGCTATAAAAAAAATGGGGGGCAAAGTCCACAATCCCCCCCCCCCTCAAACTATTAACTAATTGACAATGCCCCTCAAACTACTAAATAATTGTTAATGTCCCCCCTCAATGCCAACAAAAAAACAAAAATAACCCTACAAATTTTTCAATAAGCCATAAATAACCTTATAAATTCAAAAAATATTATATATTTAAAAAAAAAAAAACCGAAAATCTTCATACTTTTTTTTTCTAAAAATAAATAATAATTTGTCCAATTGAGTAGTAGTTTATTTTTCTAAAAATAATTTTTTTTTAAAAAACGAAAATCTTTATACTTTTTTAAAAGATAAACATAAAAATAATTTGGCCAAATGAGTGGTTGTGTTTTTTTTAAAAAAAAAAAAATTGTTTTTTTATTAATTTTTGTTTTATTTTTTTATTATATTTTATTAAGGGTATTTTCGTCCTTGGAGGGACATTGTCAAATGCTTGGTAGTTTGGAGGGGCATTGTTACAATTGAAAGTTTGGGAGAGGACATTGTTACAATTAAAAATTTGGAGAAACATTGTCAATTGAGTGGTAGTTTGAGTGTGGTATGTGGACTTTTCCAAACAAAAAAAAAAATGCATCTTTTAGTAGGTGGAGGGTATAGGAATGCTATAATGCATTTCTTAGAAGGTTCTCTGAAATTGAAAATTTGTTGTATAAAAATATAGTAAATATTCTTAACGCAAATCTTATTTACGGTTTTAGCATAGGCTTTTGTGGTTAGTGAAAAAAGAAAATGTTAGATTTCAAAAACTCGATAATGATACATGCCACTTTTATATGCACCTTGTGATCACTTAAAATTAATGTGAATTTTAAAATCATCATTAAATTTGTAATAAACTACTATTGGCTTTTGATTAAGTTGCAATTTTACAAGCCACATCAATTTTGGGTGGACATGAGAGTGACATGTATTATAAAAAGTTTAATATGTACTTAGTGATCAAGGCAATAAGTGATCAAATTGCTTTATTAATTTTTAACAAAATTTGATGGCATATAAGGCATTCCATAAAATGCATTCTTGGATGAAGGGGCGCTAAACTCAATATGAGTAAAGCGTATGACATAATTGAATGGGACTTCTTGGAAGCAATAATGTAGAAGATTGGATTTGCATAGATGTTGACAAAATTAATTATGACTTATTTAAGATTTGTACATTATTTAGTCATAATTAATGGTCATCTGTAAGGGAATATAATTTCATCCAGATGAACTAGACAAGGTAATCTTTTATCCCCCTATCATGTGTGGAAGGATTGAGTTCGCTATTCAAAAGGCGAAAAGAAATAGACTAATTACAAGTGTTCCAATCACAAGGGGGACCAAATTGAGCCACTTGTTTTTTTGGGAATGACAATTTATTATTTTGTAAGGCCAATGCTAAGGAGTGGAGCAAAATCCAGGAGCTATTGGCTTTATATGAAAGTCCTCGTGACATAAATTAAAAACCTCTATTTTTTTTAGTGGAAACACCAATAGTGAGATCAAGAATCACATTTTATCTTTTGTGGGAGTACAATCAACTAGTAGCTATGAGAAGTAATTGGGCTTACCAACTGTAGTTGGTAAATCAAGGATCATAACATTCAAGAGCATTAATATATAATCAGATTTGGAGTCATATTAACGGGTGGAAAGAAAAATTTATGTCACAAGAAAGGAAGGGGATCCTTCTCAAAGCTGTAACTCATGTTATTCCTACATATAACATGAATGTATTATTTCAAATGCCAAAAGTTTTATGTAAGGAAATTAATTTGATGATTGCTCTGATTCTGGTGGAACATAAGGAGAATGAATCAAAAGTAGCTTGGATGAGTTGGGCTAAATTGGGTCGATCAAAATCCAAAGGTGGTTTGGGATTCTGTGGATTAAAGCGTTTCAATAAGGATTTGCTGGCGAAACAACAGCGAAGATTATTTTGAAAGACACACAGATCTTTAAGGAAAAGTACTACCCGCGTGGAAACTTTTTGGAGTCCCATCTTGGAGAAGTATTTTGGAATGCTAATGATCTTCTAAAAGCATGGTTAGTTTGGAGAGTGGGGGATGGGTCCAACATAAAAATTTGGGAAGACTAATGGCTCATTAATCCGTCAACTTTTGCAATGCAATCGCCAGTGAGGATTTTGGACAAAGATTTAAGAGTAGAATAGCTAATTGATAAAGGTACTAGATTGTGGAAAGTGTCACTCATCTAGTAAATTTTTAATGAGGAGGAAACTGAGAGGATTTGTAGTTTGGCAATTAGCCCCAATAGACAAACTGCAATTGACTTAGATTGGTATGTCCAATGGGAAATTTTGGGTAAAAAGCGGATATCACCTGGAAAAGAATCGAACCATGCAGGCTGCAGGAGAAAGCACTACTGCCACTTCATATAGTAAAGTGTGGAAGATGATATGGCAACTTAATGTCCTTGGAATGGTGAGAGTTTTCTTATGGAGGGCATGGAATAATTTATTGCCAACCAAATAAATTTTATTTGAAAAAAAGAAAAGAAAAAAAGATTGTTCAGGATTCGTTGTGCTCTATTTTTAGATTGGATGTGGAGACTATTACAGTGGTATTTAGAGGAGAGTTCACTCACTCTTCATAGTTAATTTGAATTGTTAAGGAGTCTATGAAGGATTTTAATGTAGCAACACAAAATGTGAAAAATAATGTTGCGCGAGACCAAAATACATAAGCACCGAATTGGACGGCTCTACCTTGTGGAATGATAAAAGATAACTGGGATGCAGCGATAGGCAAATCAATAAAAAATCATGGGTGTGGAGGTAATTTTTAGAGATCATGAGGGCAATGTTTTGGCAAACACGTGCTCTTCCAAGCCTTATATATTTGATCCTATAGTTGTTGAAGCATATGCAGCATGGAAGGTTGTGGAATTTAGCATTGACTTAGGTATTTTGAATATAATATTGGAGGGCGATGTGCTGGAAATAGTAAATGCGTTGCGGATTGAAGGAAAATTTTGAAGTCAAATTGATTGATAATGCAAAAATGATACTCAAAGGTAGTCTTAACTCTTTAATCATGGAATGTGAAGCACACCAATAAGAAATCAAACATGGTAGCTCGTAGGCTAGCGAAGACGGCAATCCAGCAATCTTTGAAGCAAATTTGGGTGGAAGATTACCCAGTTTTTATTCATGATATTTTAACTATCGAGAATGTAACGTTGTTACGATTTTAGTGAAAGCTTGAAATTTTACCTTTTTTTAAAAAAAAAAAAAAGAAAGACGGATTTCTTTCAAAGTTTATTTTATATATATGTCCTTAATGTACATAATTTTTACATACATTTTTAAAAAATACATTTGAAAATTGTTCTAGATGTTTGTTTTATATAAAAACTGTATGTAAAAATTACATCTTATAAAGATAAATATCAATTTAATATACTGAATTAGAAGAAAAATTTGTATTTCTACCGATATGTCAAATCATTAGATTATTGGTTTTCAAACTCAGTATAATTGTTAATGCAATGCGGGGAACACAAGCATTAAAAAAAAAAATATTATCATAATAATATAATACTTGAAGTAATGATACGTTATATTAGTGTTTGAAGATAGTTAATCCAATCATGCAGGACAAAATTAATTTTAAAATACCACTTATTAATAAAATAAATCCTTTGACATTAGAATATGTAAAGATTTTGCTTTGATAGAAATAATATAGATAATAGATCTTAATAAGCACTACATGAGAGAGAAACAAAATATATAATTTGGAGAATGGGGTGTAAGTGTCTAAAATCGAGGAACCATGAAGTAATGTAGAATCCCCCTAAGTATAAAATATAATTTGAATTGGAAATCTAACAATAAAGTATGTTAAAGATAAATAATTAGATTATGAACTAATTAACCAGTGGTCTTACAATAAAGTACCACTTTTTATGTTCAAAGATTTGACCCGCTAGAAGTACGAGATTACCAATGAACCACATTAGCTTGAACATATTAATTTTTTAAAAGAATGATGCAATAAGAGTTATTCTGGCTTCATTAAAAGTCAACGTGTAATTTATCTTAAAAAAAAAACATGATTAAGATTAGTTAAAACAATTGGGTTGACAATCTTCCTTGAGTGATGATACGTGCATTAGGCATAAAAAGTTAAAAGGGAAAAATACAAAATTAGTCTTTATAGTTGACCTAAATTACAGATTATTTTTTGTGGTATAAGAAAAAATTTAGAGGTCTCTGTGGTTGATCAAAATAGCAAATCACTTTCTTAAGCAAATTTTCGTTAGTCATTTTAACAAAAACCGTTAATCTACCACGTCAGTCATTTTAACAATAATGCGCTACTTTATTGGTCTGCAGTAAATGAGCATATTACACCAAGAGTTTCCGCTTGATTGGCAATTGGAACTATTTATTTACGATACCTGTTAGCTTCTAAATCTTATTTTAGTCTTATCATTTCAAAAAGTTTATTGCATTGCTAACTAGGTTGCGTACAACTTTGTTAAATGAGCCGTTTTTACTTGGCCAGAATGTAAGCATTTTCATTTCGTCCCTCCTGATTGTTGATTTTCCCATTAATTAATAATGTCAACCCAAGCATTTTCATTTCGTCCCTCCTGATTGTTGATTTTTCCATTAGTAATGTCAACCCCACTTAATGTTCCTATTAGTAATGTCAACCCCACTTAATTAGTTTTTGTTTTTTTGTTTTTTTTTTGTGGTGTTTCATCGTGCCTATAG
>FXXK01000855.1:157080-172304 GCA_900184695.1 Betula pendula
TTCAAGGCATGGATATAGGGAAGGGGACCGTTACAGTGGAGGGTCCTTGCCGCTCCAATATTAAAAGAGTTTGACTCTTATTATTTGTCAAACTCCTTTTTTTTTTTTTTTTGTCTGTAAACACAACAGTTAGGATTGAGCTGTTTGTAAGTCAGAGATAACTTCGAGTGCATTGTATTTAGTCGAGTATTTATTGTGCCAAATATTATAAGGAAAATATCAATGATTTATATTGTGCTTAATTATCATGAAAGTGAAAGTAATTTTTTTTTTCTATACATGAAAGTGAAAGTATTTGTATCACATATGACGAGTTCCTTACTTCTCCTACTCGGTATTCAATTTGGATTGTTGTTCTAAATGATTTTTTTTTGGGGGGGGGGGGGGGGATAATTGTTGTTCTAAATGTTAGTTACCTTAAATCATACTTTTATAATTACGTTTTGAAGACCTAATAACATTTTCAAAATGATATTATTCTATGGGTAAAAACCCACCGTAGAGAAACCAAGTCGACTTGAATAGAACAGAACTATATTGCAGTAACACGCAACGGCTTTCATGCTAATGCGCTCAACTGTTACTTGTTGAATTAGGTTTTTTTATTTTTTATTTCGAGTGATTTGAAAGAGAAAAGAATCATACTTAGGATATGAAGACATACTATAGAAAATAAAATATCACATATATTAGGCCAAAAATACAAGGGTGTAATTGTAAATTTGTAATAGAGGATGGGTATACATACACATACATGCATGCATGCATGCACATGAAATTATTAGTCCTCTAAATGAAGTTTTAAGAGTGGCAAGCGCTTAAGAGTGAAGGATAGAACAGTAAATTTTGTGCATTTGAGGGGGCTAATGCATAGCAACAAAAGAAGGATATATTGGTCACTTAAAGGGCATTTTGGGAATTGCATATTCCGTACAGAGAAGGGGAATCGAGGTTTTTCAAGTGCGATCAAGCCGTGTGGCCGTGTGGGTCAGTCGATATCAAAACGTGAAAGGCATTGACTCACGTGCGAACTTGATTACCCACGTGTAAATGTATTTGCGGCGGCTAGATCGATAGGCCCTGTCACTTTAGCAATGAGTCAATGACAGCTCAATCATGGACACGTATGTTAATTACTCAACGGTCGGTTTGATGAACAAGATAGAAAAAGTGGAGAAACAAATAAATAAATATATATAATATATTTATCACTGTTGAAAATAAATGATAAAAGAAGCAATCATGATTTTCTATATCAGATGTGTCTACTATGAGAGATAGAAAAATTGAAAAATAAATAATGAATTTTTCTTTCCTTACTTACCCCAAAAAAAAAAAAAGAGTTATTTTTCTTGTTTAATAGAGGTAAAGGACGTAGGAAAGCAAAGAGGAAGGTGTATCCATTCAGAAAAAAAATGCTACTTCCTTATGTTCTTGTTAGGGTCACGTTATACAGTGCTCTTATATCAAGTGACATTATTAAAATATTTTTATATTATTTGTAACGATTCAAAAAAAACATCAGCTATATGAAACTCCATAGAATTCACTTACAAAGCTAAGTCTTAAGGTCTGTTTGAGTTTACAATTCTAAAAAGCGTGATTTAAAAATGTGTAATTTCAAAACGTGATTTTTAAAAACACAGTTAAGCGTTTTGATAAAATTACAGTTTGACATTTAAAATCTCAATTTAGCTTTTAAAATTATTCGTTTTAAAAAAAACACCTAATTACCTGCGATTTAAAAACGCAAATTTTATGCATTTTCAAATTGTAATTTTAAAAAAATGCAATGTCAAAGTTGAAACAAGCAACTCTTATTATCTTAGACATAGAGAGTAATACTGTGGATGACCGAATTGTTTCCACGTGGCAAGCATGCTTAGGAATCATATTTTGAAGCATCTCCTTAAAATGGGTCACTCTCTCCAAAAAAATTAGGTATCAATTTTTTCTCTCAACATATTTACTGATATAAACATTAGAGTGTCTTCGATCCCTCCGAGGACCGGCAGTTTTTCATTATTATTATTTTTTTTTTGGGCAAAAACTCCCATCTCCAATCCAACTGTCCCAAAACCTACTTCAACAGCATTAGAAGATGAATGACACAAAACAACATGTTAATTGATGTGATGCCTAACCTCATGACAAAAGAATTGTAGGCCCTAATTAAAATGGCAGAAGCCTCACACTTCTAAACTGTTTATGTTTTTGGCTTCGTACTCATTTGGTCCTTTTCCTTCTCTAGGATTTATATATGGGTCATGGTCATGAGGTTGATTCTACCAAGATACGATTAGCAAATGATGGTCCACAAGATCGAATTAGATGCCCCATTGGTTCACCAAACCGATTACAAATTGATAAGGTATGATTTGATATGTCCTTAAACTAATATTAATCTATAATTTACATTTTTTTTTACTCGATCGTGTATATTTCTAAGATGCACAAAAAATAAAAAATAAAAAATAATAGTTTAGAAAAACATGTTACCTATGATCATTTATTTGTCAAATAATCTTTAATTCAAACCTTAAAAACACGTAATATATAAACTAAATTCTAATTATAAGAGTTATTGTTAAGAGTATTACAATTTTTATTATAAATTCTTTATAAATTGATATGACTATTTATGTGTCACTTATCACATCAGTTACTAAAATGTAGAATATCAATTGTAATTCACATGACATTTACCGCATTACAAACTGATGTGAGTCTACGTGATACTCATTTTCATAAAATATGAAATGTCACATGAATTTGTAAGAAAATTATAATAAAAACCATGAATTATCCAAACATTTTCCTATAAGTTTTAAGTAAAGGATTCTTATGGATTAGAGCCACAAAAAAAAAAAAAGAAAAAAAAAAAATTATTCTTTTGGTTTGAGTACGTTCAAGCAAAGGAAATCCAATTAGAAGTCCAAGACGGCTTAACAACTTGAGTTGTGATTACTGATAAGTCCATTATGATATCCTCTTTCATTGTTGCTAAAACTATTAAATTCCTAATTATTTTAAAATTTTAAGTTGATATGAAATAATGAATCTAAATATTTAACTAATATTTTTATATTATTCCTGGTGTAGGCTCAAACTCTCTATCAACAAGTTATCAAACCCGACACGTAAAATATTCAATTCTAATAAAGGCTAAAATTGTGAAATTAAAATTCGAACTTATGATAATAAAAAAAATAAAGAAATTTAATCATTTATGCAATTGTCGTATACTACAATTATTTTACTAATAATTAGTAAAGTTGGTTAAGCTTATTGACAACCCTAGACGACATTAGTTGTGCATGACAACGTTTTCAGATGGGTGGCATTGATTGTACAACAATCAACGTATGAAGGAAAAATACGACAAATTGTAGTAATGGCAGATATATAAGAGTTAAATAGGAAACTCTAGTTGTCGTATGTCTTTATCTTTCTTTCCAAAACAAAAGGAAAAGAGAGTTAGAAAAGTAGAGAGTTTTAGTTTAGCTAAAACTCTACCCTGAAAATCAGGAAAAATAATTAAAGTGCCTTATCACAAAGGCCATTTTATACAAAAGGAGCCCCTCTTTCGATCTTGGCTTTTTGTTTGTTTCTTGAGAAAAAGGTGGCATTGAAGGCTATGTGATAACAAACAATATGCTACTCAATTTAGACTTTATTTCTTCCATTATTGGAGATGTCCAGAAAAAAAAGGTAGCAGTGACATGGTTCCATTTTGCTTTTTGCTTTTGTCTTTTCTTTGCTTATTTTTATTTTCATCACAATTAATTTGTTTGACAAAATTAATAATGCCCTTTTCTTTTTCTTTTTTTTTTAAAGTCTTTTTGAGTAAAATAAAGGGAGAGTGCCAGGAAGGAGGAAAATAATGCCTTATTTCTTAGCAGCAGTCAGCCTAAGTTATTATCCTAAATCTAGGGTCGTTGATGAAATTTGATCTAAGCGTCTTTATAATGTTAAACAAATATTTGTCCTTTTTTTTTTTTTTAAGCGTGAATCTTTCATCATTCACTAGTAATAGAAGAGCAAAATGCTTTTATAAATTATGAGCTTAAGTTATCATAAGTAGTAAAAAACACAGATAACCATAACACAAACATAACTATGACATCATCTTCTGCACGCCTATGTAGAACATCGAGAAAAGAACAGATCTACTCCGAGCAAACTAAATCTATAACATGGATAGCCCAATTTCACACCAATTTTTATTAATTCGGTCGTGAGAGATAACATTCCACACCGAAACTAATCCTCCTTAACCATAAAGGTCAAGACAACAATAACAGAAAATAAAACAAAACAACAAAAAAACAAACATCACCCAACAGATTCACCGACTGACAAAGGCGCGGCTAGCGGCAAAATGAGGTGGCAGGAATACGGTGAGGGGCGCGTGAGGTGATTGAGCCCTCTAAAGTTTCCATATTTGGTTTTGAAAAACTAAAATCAGAAACTCTAAAAAGTAAATACGGGGCTATGAACAGTGAGATGAGGTGGAATCCAGCCAATTAGTAATGGAGATAGAGTCGACAAAAACTGCGGTGCTGAGAAAAAGCCTCTAAAAAAATGGTTATTACCTCTAAAACAACAAGAAATGAAGGACGAAGAAGGAGGAGGAGGAGGAGGAGGAGGAGGAGGAGGAGAGTAGGATTTACTTTATTTGGGTCTTCGTGTAAATATTTTCCTTCGATTCGCCTTCTTGACGGAAAAAATAAAAAAATTTAAACATTTGGAGATATATAGTAATATATGGACTTGGTTTTTCGCATACATTTGCCATTTGCAATCTAGCACATGTTTGCTATAAGTTTTCTTTCAAATGAATAAATTCTTCAATTCAGCCTATTAAATTAGATTAATACTAAAAACCACATTTTATTTCACAACATCCTTAATACTAACGTGACAATCTCAACCTTGGATCAATCAATTCTTATTAAAAAATAAAAATGAGTAATGCTACATATTAACTCTCATCTTACTAAATTGATGTGTCAGTGCTTATCACTCATCACCCTCTATAGAAAAGAAAAGAAAAATTTAAGAACTAATGGACATTGTCACATCAACCAAATTGAATGAGAGTTGAATATTTAAAATTACTCTCTACCATTACTCATTAATTCAAGTACATTTAATTTGTTATTAGAACACGTGATTGAGAGCATTTTTAAAAATACATGTGAAAGTCACATGTTCTAAAACAGATTAAAAAAAAAAAGGGAAAACTTCACAGAAGCCCCCTGAACTTCCAGCGATTTGAAGAACCCCCCTCAAACTTTGACTTCTCTCATTTTCACCCCTCGAAACTTCTAATTCTATCATAAGACCCCTTCCGTCTGTTTTCACGTTAAATTTTTTTGAAATTCTCAAAATACCCCTCATTTCGGGTTTAGATTTTTTTTTATAATTTTTTTTGTTTAAAATACAGGGTATTTAAAATTAAAAAAATTTTAACGGTGAAACGACGGAAGGGAGTCTTATGATAGAAATTGGAAGTTCGAGGGGTGAAAATGAGAGAAGTCAAAGTTTGAGGGGGGTTATTCAAATCGCGTAGAAGTTCAGGGGGCTTCTTTGAAATTTTCCAAAAAAACAAAAAAAAAAACGTTGTCCTTGTTTGCAAGGGGTCAAAGCATGTACAAACATGCATCACATGATAAAAGAAATTACCGAAGAATAAGAATTAATTGAAGAAAACAATTTGTCAAAGCAAAGCGAATCAGGCTCTTGAATATTGCCGCATCATGTTTAACACGAAGTATAACCAACCAGCCTTCTAAACAAACATGCATTCATTTCTACCGTACATTGAATTTGAAGCCCTTGTCGATGAGACCACAGGATCTCTCACATAAAAAATAAAATAAACATGCATCGGTTTTTACCGTACATTGAATTTGAAGCATCGGTTTTTACCGTACATTGAATTTGAAGCCTTGTCCATGGACCATGGACAAGGACCTCACTATTAGGGCCTATTTTACTTAATCAGCTTATTTTTATTTCAAATAAAATAGAGAAAATTATTTTTCTTGTCGATTATCACTTGAGTTTAACTATGATTGAACGCGTGCTGCCAATTTAATATAATTTTTATTACAAATTTATTATAAATTAACACGGTAATTCAAGTAATATTTATCACGGTAGTTGCTAAAAAATTAAGTTTGATAATAGATAACGTAATAAATATCATGTTGACTATTAACTTAATTTATAAGAAATTAATAATAAAATCTGTACTACTTCAAACATTTTTCATGATTAGATTTTGTAAGTTTTGCTACAATAAATTTGCCTAAACGTCTGCTCAAGCATCCCACTACCTAGAAAAAAAAATCAAACAGTTCTAATTAGCCCGTTAAATGACAAGCATCAGAAGCCTCTCTTTTAAAGAAGCAACTTTCTCCAAAAACCAAAAATCACCATCATTCTTTTCTAAAATTCTCTTCAATCAATTTTTATTTTTTTAAAAAAATTTACGAATTTAAGCATCGGAGTCTCTTCAGTTGATTGGGGGATCGATCAACAACTTTTCAGTGACAGAAATTTTTTCTGTGTTTTAATGTACTCTTAAAAGTGATATTGTCACGGGTATAACTGTCCAAAAATATGCTTTAACCGTGATGACCAGTCCTTTCATAGCCTAATTAATTGCACCTTTAGAGTTTTCGAAATAATTGTACTATAAGATGGAAAGGACTGCTAACGAACAACACAAACTGCTTAATAATAACATGGTGAGACAAGGTTTAATTTAGATTGATAATAACAGAAGAAGGGAATTGATTTATTAAAAAGAAAAAAAAAAAACCAAACCAAACAGAAGGAAATGTATGTATATATATCATATATATATATATATATTATATATATTTTGCGATATCCTGTCCATTTAGTCTATTAGAAAGAAAATCTAGGGATGGGTGATGGAGCAAGACAGGCTTTTGTCTCCAATAATGACAACTTTGTCTTCATGATAGAAGGTGAAACATTTCCTGCAAGGTGAGAGGCCATAAATGAATTCTACTTGCACTTTAGACACGAAATTGTACCTTACTATTTCAGAAAGAAATTAATGTACATTGTACGAAATAAAGTTAGAAATCAACTTGGTTACAGAATTTGTCAATCAATGGACGTCACATAATTGTAACCAGTAATTCAGGCCGGCTCTTATCCGTATTCTCATATTAGCTCTTCTGTATTTGTTGTTCAGATTGTTAACAAAATGGTGAATCTCCCGCCGTGTGAAGGGTGACCATTAATTTATACGAGCAGCTAGCATTGTCCTCAAAAATTTCCCCATGCAATTTTTCTTTGTCATTCTTGGTCCCATGGACTCCCATATAGGTTATGACAAGACTTGCATGCCTTATGCCCTGTCATTACCTTATTTTTTTTCTCCTTAACAAGCAAGTCATTTTGGTACTTCTTCTTTTACTAGTAGTCCATATATAGTCTCAGGTACCGAACCAAAATTTTTTATAACGGTCAAAGTATGAATGAGAGATCAAACTTAAATTTTAAATTCAATTTTATATATATAAAGCAAAAATTTTAAAATTGGAAGGCCATGACCCACATCTAGCCCTTTGGTTTCGTTTTTGTATCCTATTGTTATGACCTTTACAGATAGGAGTGGAACCAATAATTCAAAATTTTAGAATTTTTTTTTTTTTAGAAAAAATAATTTTTATAATGTAGACCTCTAATAATTAAAAATCTTCTTGTACAAAAAATCTTTTTATAATTTTGCTCCGATATCAAATTTTTTGATTCTGCCCTTGCTTACAAATGCATCCACCTTGCATTTTCTATCCATTCCATGTGTTAGACTGTTTGGGGAATATCACTTCAAAATGTCATTTCACATTTGTATTCAATAAGAGAGTGGATTAAATCACACGACCCATGTGGATCATACCTATTAAAAGGTCAAGATTTTTGCATGGCAGAAATTTAAGAGGAAAAACTTGCAAGTCATATCTTATCCTTCTATATGGTGATGATTGGATGCTCATTAATTATTAATGATTTGGTATTTAACCCTTGAGCTACTTTGATGAGATTAGGTTTTTTTTTCTTCTTCTCCAATTTCCCCACAAAAATCAAGAATTTTATTGAGCAAGCAAAATGGATGATTCAGGCATTTGAGTTGTATTAGTAATTATATAAGCCACAATTTTGTGTGCGCAAACAAGAACGGAACGGAGATTTTTTGATGGAGCCGAGACATGAATGATGGGTTAAGCTTAATTTTTAAGCCGATATACATAGAAAGGAAAATTTTCAAAATCACTCAAAGTCAAATCTAATTTGTATAGCTAGGGTTACGCCTAATTTTTAGGTATCATATATCATATATCATATATATCATATATATAAAAGCTGAGTTTTGCATTAGAGAGTGCCTAAAATTTTGACACGTGGCGTGCTTAAAATTTCGACATGTGGCATGAATTGATTCTAAAAGATTTTTGACTCTTGAGTTATCACTAACAATTTTATTTATTGCATGCATTAATTCTAAAAAAATTAGTCATATTAGTAATTAATCATATCTAATATAATATGTTAATAAGTGAACTTAAAAACCCAAACATAGAACCAAGAGCTACATATGTTAATACGTTACTTAAAAACCCATACATAGAAATATATATATATATATAACCAACCAAAAAAAAACCCATAAATAGAACAAGAAAAGAAAACCCTAAAAACCTACATGTCTCTCTCTCTCTCTCTCTCTCTCTCTCTCTCAATTAATAACGCCTTAAAATATAGAAGCATTTCAATTTTTGCAAAAGCTTGATATTTCAATACAAATAAAATGGTTTTATTTGTTTATAATGATTTTGCATGTTACTTTTGTTATATGACTTTTGATGTCTTCATCCGTTTCGATTTTGAGTAATAGACTTTTGGTGATTCAGACTTTTTGTATTCATTTTCTGTACATGGTTTAATACGTATTTAAACATATCAGACGTGTTTAATAACCACTTCTTTCTCTATATATCTTATTCACTTTGTCTCAATTTTGTACATTTCTGCTATCATTCTTCAGGTTAGTGTATTTGCAAGTTCTTTTTTTTTTGTCAATTTGTATTGTGTGTATGTATTTTCTTTGATAACATTGTTTTTTTTTTTTTTTTGTCTATTTGTATTGTGTGTGTTTTTTCTTTGATAAAAATTGCAAATTCATAATTAAGATAATATTTTTTTTAGATTATTAGTGGACTAATGAAAGATTATAGTGTGATCTTATTTGACTTTTATGTTCTGTATTGTTAATCTGATTACCAATACTCATACTTCATGCCTTTGTTAGTGTTGCTTTGATAAAATATCAACATCTCTTTACAAAAATTGTGATTGAATATTAATTGTATTAAGAACAGCACAACCTTATGTAGAATTATATGATTTTTATTTGTATTGAAATATAATAGATATTACACCAACAATATCAAATATTCATGCTAATATTCTATTAATGCTTGATAATCGAAATCTGGGTTTTCTTTTTGCTATTTTTTTTTTTTCTTTATACTACTCCTATAGGAATAAAGATTTTAACATGTTTTAATTTATATAGATTAAACTAAAATCAAGGGTCTTATGTTTTAATTCATTTGATTTGATTTGATTTTTTTTTTTTTGCTTACTCAGATTTTCATGCTTTTTTTTTTTTTTGGCATTTAAAAGCAAAAGAAGGCAACAATTTATTTATCAGACTTTCCCACTAAAATTCTATTAAAGCTTTGATAATCGTAATCCAATTTAATTTTCTTGCTTTTTTTTTTTTGGCTATATACTTCTTTTCATTTTAAACTACTCATATGCGAACAAAGATGTTTTAATTTATATGGATTAAACTAAATTAAGGGTCTTATTTTTAATTCATTTGAATGTTTATGTAATTTTTTTTTTTGTTTGTATGATTTACTTGGTTTTATTTTTTTAAGTGTTTTTTATACTTTTGAAAGCAAAAGACTGCAAAAATTTATTTGATTGTTGTGCAGAAAATAAATAGAAATTTTTTCGAAACACCAAAGAGATAATTAAACATTGAATGTAACGTGAGAAGATTTATTTGATTACATTAAATGTCGAGTGAGATATTTTGTTTTATTTTGTATTCATAAAAAAAAATAAAAAATCATTTATTTTTCTCTGTATTATTTTTTGAGTGTTCAGAACCATATGAATTTTATTTGAATTAAAATACAATAAGTATTACACAAATATTATCACATCTTTCTGCTAATTTTCTATTAATGCTTTAATAATTAGAATTTAGATTTTTCTTTTTGCTCTTTTTTTTTTTTTGTTCTATACATTTATGCAATGTTGTGTAATTGTGTGTAACTATATTCAGTGATATACTGGTGTAAAACTTTTAGTGTCTTTTTAGTTGAAAGAGGAATGATATCATGTCTTTTTTAACCTATAATGAAAAGTACGATGAAAATGTGTTCAACTTTTGAAATTAAATTATAATGAAGAATCCCGTGCATAGTACGGGTTATGAGCTAGTATATATAAGAGATGTGTTTGATGTTATTCTCTTTTATATTTCATATTTATCTCTTTTACAAATTTATTATTGAATTTGTGAGACCCACATGTGAATTCTACAAATTCAATGATAGATTTACACATTTTTTATACAGACGATATGAAAGCAAAATATTTTTTTTATATAAAATTTCAAAACTAGAGAGGCCGTGCCCCCAACCCCTAGTTCCATCCCTATGTGCAAATGTAGTTGATGCTCTTGAACACTTACAAATTGGACGGTTTTGATTTAAATTCAGTTGCATCATTGACGTTCAACTCATCAAATAGCCAAAAATTCCTGCAGAATATGCTTTGCAATTAGCTATTTGCTTTTTGTACCAAAATTCCTCATAATCCCTTCGAAATTCGTACAAAATATGCTCTACAATGAGATGTTTGCTTTTGGCCTGTACCAAAATTCCTTTCAATGCCTTCTATATAAACAAAGTGCTCTTTGCTGTGAACTAGTGGGACAACTTGGATTTTCTCTCTCTATTACCTTTGTTTTTAGATTATGCCTTGTTCCACTGTTCAAACTTGGTGATGGGATTTGAAATCACTACAATATATGCTTTACTCATTAAAACAAAGATTACTTTATATGATAGCAAGTTGAAATTAGGCAGGGATCCCTTTGAGATTGATGTAGACTGTTGGCATCGTAGTACTGCAAGTTTCGTACCAATACTCCATATGACACCATTATTACATCAGTCGCTGAACAATTAAATTTCTTTATCAAATTTTATTTATTAATTTTTTCACCCTTAAGATATTGGCACGCCCGTGAACAATTTGTAAGGGGTTATTATTAAACTTTTAGTAACTCAAGCATTTTCCAATGATATATAATGGTTAAGAGTAATGTCATATATCACATTTTTATCCTACTTTGCGTCCTTAAATATTTTTTTAACAATGAATGATCTAAAGATAATGTCACATCAACAAAGTAAGATAAAAATATGGTTTCAGACATTTCTTAAAGGCTAAGAGTAAGAAAGAGATAGGTCATCTTGTTCCATTAAATTGCTTGTCAAATTCTTCCACTGGGTGATTATTAAAAACATATGCCATTCCAATATTCCTAATGCATATCCTGTTCAAACTTAAACAAGAATAAGAACATTCCCATCGTCAAAAGATCCTATAAAAAAATTCCCATCAATGTAAACCTAATTCTTTGTTTCCTTGAGAATTTGTACCCTTGACTCCAGATTCTACACATAGTACAAAATTCCAAAAACCGGTTCCAAAAAGCATCATGTTTGTGGTGCATTGAAAAAGAAGGGAAAGAACTTGTTTGCAAATTGCTTTGGATGTGGATCCAAGAGAGAGGAAAAAATGACAATAGGCAATAGCATATGCAACAAAGTTGAATGTAATGGGCAAAGGAAGAAAATGAAAGGTGTAAAGAAATAAGTCATCTTTGCTTCTAGCAAGATCTATGCTAATGGGATTGTTTTGGGACTTTGGTTGAATTTGTGAACACCAAAGTATAATATTAAATCACATGGTTCACATATAATATTGTTGAGACAATCATGCTTCCAAACTGGACAAATTAAATACAAAAAGAATTGGAAAGGAGAAGAACTTGAGAAAGTATGCTGTTTTTTTTTCAACATTTTCCCTTTCCATGATCATCCCTAGAACTTTACTAGGTCTTAACAAGAAAAAAAAAATGATTTGACACCAGCACATGAGTAGTAATAAATGCTTTAAATAGTTGAGAAAAGATGTCTTTTCTTGATTTTTCAATATTTCCTTTTCCTAGATCTTTCCTAGAACCTTACCTAGCCTTTTTTCTTAGGAAATCCTTTATCTTTCCTAGACAGCTAAACTTGTTCTTTAAGGGAAAAAAACAGTGTTCTATAAAAAATTGGCACACAGATTTTTTTTTTTTCCTTTTAAATTTAATTCGTTTCTTAGGGTCATGGCATCCACTCTTGTGCAAAAAGGAGAACAAAACCGTGTTAAATTATTCATTGCATCAAGACTTCAAATCATGGATCAGTTTGTCATTTGTTCTTATTAAATTACTACTTTTTAAAAAAGATTAAGTCGATAAAAAATTATTAATTTAAAGATTTAATTAATATTTTAATATTCTTCTTTAATAGGATTTGAATTCAAAATTTCTATTTTAATACTATGTTAAATCATCATCCTAAAAGTTTAAGAGAATAAAATATGTAAATTTTATTATTTACTTAATATTCTAACACATTTCTTACGTGTGGGCTCAAACTTTCTCTTAATAAGTGAGATCAAACTCTCTCTTAATAAATAAAATATTAATTAAATTAATAATTTTTTATTGGTTTAAACTTTTAAATTAGAATATTAATTTGTCGTGAAAAACATGGTAAATAAAAAATACGAATAACACATGATGACATAGAATTTAATGTGGTTTCGGTAATTGGTTACATCTATAACAAATCCAAAGTCAATGCTATGGATTGGATTACAAAATTTCAACTTTAATTCTCAAACATTTGCTAACCAAGACCTCCATGCACCTAATGTACTCTCACACCAACTTGATAAATCTCTTTTCCTTTTACCTTACACGTTTAAATTGTTAAATCACTATTTTTTCAAAAGTTTAAACTGATAAAAAATTATAAATTTAATCATTCAATTAATACTTTAACACTCTTCTACGTGTGGATTCAAATTTCTCCTCAAAAAGTGAAGCTTAACATGTATAATATTTAACTAAAATAGTAGAATAAACTGTATAATCAGCGTTTAAACTTATGACATCTACTTTGATATTATGTTAAATCACTAATTATTCTAAAAACTTAAATCGATAAGAAATAATAAATTTAATCATTTAGTTCACATTTTAACACAAACAATAAACAAACTCTCAACTTCATATCCAACTCAAATAAGTAGACTTATTTTAACCTCAAAATCTATCAAACTAATAAAAGAATCCACTGATTTTTTTTAAAATTTTTTTATTTTTAACTTCAAGCTTTGTCTTTTTAAAACAGGCATATTGTGAAGCATTTGAAAACACAAATTAAGTCATAATTTTAACTTAGGATATGCATGTAATTGTAATCAATAATTTTACACACACGGCATTTGTCTGATAGCACAAAACACTCACAAATACTTTCACTTATGTCACATTAAAAAAACTTTTTTTAAAAAAAAACAAAAAAACAAAAAAAAACAAAAAACAAAAATAAACTCTAAAAAACATTAACAAACGGAGCCGATAAGCAATCTAGTTCACACTTCACACATCCATCGAAAAATAAAAGATCTTAGCTAGTTTAGTTCTGGCATTATAGAGCTTCAATCCAATTGAAACCAGGCTACTTGCCTTTATGATTAGTTTGAAGTTTAAAGTTGGGCACTTTCACTCATTGACATCTGAATTCCGCGTAGAGCCCAATGACAACCTCATAAACCTAATAATACGTCTCCTCCACCCATGCAGTCTTTTTGACACTACATCACCCAGTGCACATTGTGGTTATCTTGCAAAGTGGATAATTATGATGGGACAAAGATTTTTCTCTAAATTAGGGCGAAAATTATTTTCTAACCCACTTTATTAAACTAATTTGTCTTTAATGCATTTCATTCATACATGCATAGAGGTCCTCCAACCCAATGACAGAACTTGAATTTTTGTGGGTAAAAACTTAATTTCAGAGGGTATAAAATTATCACATGCACTTTTAAATTCACATTTGCTAATCTTATTAAAAATAGATGTCAATTTAATAAACTGAATTAACAAAAAAAATTACAATCTAATTTGAAAGAAAATTTTGTCCATTATGATGAGCATAGAGAGCCTCCAATGTAGTGGACATTAAGGCCTCTTTTTGGGATGTTGTATGAGAAGTCACAAGAGGCAGTTGGGAAATGGGAAAACGAGTTAAAAAAAGATTGAAATTTTTTGAATGAATCACTAAAAAAATGACTTGAAATTTTTGCATGGATCAAAATATTCCTGTCTAGTCAAGTGACTCATGCCAAAATCATATTTATCATGTATCTAGCCGGCTGATTCAATCATCGGCCGCAAAGATGAAAACACGATTTTAAAAATTTTCAAGTTCATTCTCATTCTCAATGTGCATTCAAATGGATAGTAGTCTCAAAGTCTCAAAGTTATATATCTCTAATGATTTTATGCTTTCGTACCATACAAATTCCTTGGATTTGACCTCCACTTCCAACTTCTTTGCCCCAAACTAGAAGGATTTTGAAGAAAACATTGGTCAAAAAATGGTTACTTTCAAGCTTGCAATGATGGCTTCCAATGGTAGTTGTTGAAAACACAAGTATAATTGGCATTAAAAAGTAGTTGTCATAGCTAGTGTTAGATTGATGATGGCTCCATTAGAATCTTCTTGGTATTGGGTAGAAACTTTGGAGTTTGGACTTTAAAAAAAGGTCCTTCTATCAACTCATGATTTTGTTCGAGTTTTTTTCAATACTTGCTCCCACTTTTGGTGCATTTGTGGAATTCCATTCACACATACTCTTATTTTATTACTTAGAGAATGTGTTTTTTTTCTTCAAAAAAGTGCGTGGACTTCAAAAGTTAAAGGGCTATGGACAAAGGTCAAGAGTTATTGGAATTACAATAGCAAGTA
>FXXK01000855.1:172563-197054 GCA_900184695.1 Betula pendula
AAATATATATATGAGGGGTTTATTGAAAACTATTACGTCGGCATTAAGATATTTGTTGGATAAAAAAATGTGGTATCTAACATTACTCAATATATTTGGACTTAGCTTGGCTCAAAGTGACCGAGCTCACGTGGACTTAAGCCAAAAGTTTATATTATGTTTGTTAGGGACTAATAGTCATATAATGTTAATTACTAATTTTATTTTAGACAGTTTTTTTCTCAAAATTGGGTTGAAAGAATTCCTTCAATTCAATCTATTAAATTCAAACACATTTTTAAAAATGCGCTCTAAGAACAAATGTCAATTTAATAAATTGAGTTAGAAGAATTTTCTCCAATCCAGTGTGAAGAAAAACTTTGTCCTCTTACATTATACAATATTATGTATCTTTTACATGTTAAGCTTTGAACAAAGTATTGGTTGGCCTATGGATTATTATTTCTTGGTATGGTTATATTTGTTGATTTTTAAAATTGTTACTTCTATTAGATTTGAAAAGGCAAACTTCAATGATGGGCCAGCTGAAAGCCGATTTGGGCTTATTATGCAGGCTTTCAGCTGAAAGCCGATTTAACTTCTAAGACAATAGGCAGGGCAGGGCCCAGATGTTCTATATATGGACAGGGCTAGTAGGTCCACGAAAAGGGTATAAGCCTGGATTTAATAACCAAAAAAAAAAAACTAGTGTCCTATAATAGACCCCAGCAAGAATCAACACTACATTAATAGCATTAATAGAGTTCATTAGTAATAATAAACTTTTAAAGACATTAACAAAGGGAATGCAAATTATTTATACGGATAATACTTGTACATTATGTACACCTATGATATGGATAGATTTACTAATCATCCAAGAGAATTGGAGGATTCCTGTAGGATCCAAACAGAAACTCCAAGCAAGACCTATCTGTATGCTCAGGCACACATACTTATAAAATTACTATAGACAAATTTATTAATCGTCTAAGAAAATTAAGGGACTCTTGTAGGGTCTAAAAATTGCCTAAAGCTCACGTCACAGTCCATGGTCTACACACACAATAATCATCTCCCTCTCCCTTCTCCATTCTCCATGAGCCAAACACTCTTCTCTTACTAACTTAGCCATTGGAAGGGCCTCACTAGCAAGCGCCAGTGAGCCACTCTATTGGCCTCCTCTCATTTTACAGGCGAAACTCCTTCTTGGAAGGCAGCCTAAAATCACTGTTAAAAAACGGATATCTACAATATGTTGCTGTTCTAGCAATTAGTAAATTTACAATATATCTTGAAAGTTATTAGTGATTAAGCAATAGACTGTTAATTATCCATCATGAAAAATGTTCTACAAGTTATTGATTATTAGAGATAAAAAAATCATATGACGAGATATGATGTAACATAAAGGTCAAAATGTTTTTGTGTTTTGAAGACTGCTATATGTTTTAAATTATTTGTTAATGTATTTGCCTTCAGACAGAAAACAAACACAGACAAATACAAACAAACATAGCCTTGGGTGGGATCAGAGTTATGAGACGTAGATTTGATAATTCATATGAGATACAATAAGATGAAATAATGATTATATTTGCTTCTTTGTTATATGAATTTCAGCATAAGCTGAGGAAGGCAGCAGGTAAGACCCTGTTTCAGATGCATTAACATGGAATAAGGTAATCTGATTTGTTGCACCAAAAGAACTTTTGGAAGAAAGTAGAAGTGCAATTTTGCACATTACCAAACAATGATAGATAATAAGCGCCTATTACATTTTGGGAGCAATGATCTGTACAAAAACCTCTGGCTCAAATAGTTGGGGTTGGCAAGACAAATTTTGTAGGAAAATTTCACTTTAACCCCTCAAACTGGGTTGACTTTTACAATGTATCATCAAAGTTTAAAAGTTTGAAATGTAGATGTCCGATGTATTAGCCCCTTTCAATTACTCCTTCCGTTGGAATTTTCCGTGAAACACTTTTATAAACTTTATAATGATAGAAGGAACATTTTACTTGTTAGCAGTTTGAATTAACGAAAAACCCTAACGGTAAGGGCTGATTGAAAAGGCTAATACATCGGACATCCACATTATAAACTTTTAAACTATGAGAGGATATTGCAAAAACTATGGCAGTTCCGGAGTAAGTGAAGTTTCCCCTTTTTATGCACTACCCATCACTCTTGCTGTTAATATGGGTCTCATGGCACCAACCTGAATGATCTTTTTAAGTCTCCCTGTTCCATTGGCAGGACCTTCAACTTCAGACTAAATCATCTCTCGCTGGTGCAGTGAATTGCCTTTGATGCATGCAGCAAATTTTCCCCAACAATTTTCTCCATTCTTGTATCTGTTGATGCAACCACATGGGCACAAGTGCGTTCACTTCTATGCCTTCCAAGTTCTATCCCTCTCATTTTGCCGCTTACGCATATATACATTACCATTAGGAATATGTTCAGAGCATGAACATGAGTTCGAGCATGACTACTCCTTTTAGAATTCAGACAAATAGAAGCTACCCTTCAGTTTGATGTTTCGGTTCTGCAAATGAAAGAACTCAGACAATACTTGCACACACACCTTCCCTTCCCCCAACCCCACAAAATTTCCATCATGTGATTATATGTGCATTGATATGTCTGCATAATGAAATGAAGATTGTGTTAGATATGAAGTCTATTTGGTTACAAAAAGGAGATGTGTATGAAAAAAACAACTCTAGACAAAATATTCGAACAACAATGGCTGTCTATCCGGAATCGTCTAAGATAGATCACTTGAAAAACGTCATTGATGTGTCAGTAGATAAGAAAACTAAGTAAGAACTTATTGATGATAAAGAACATAAAGTTAAAGCATGACATCAATCAATCAAGTTTACCAGTCATATTAGCAGCACATGCTTCACTCGTCTCGACAAATGTGTTAAATTTAAATCTCAGATTTCTCGAAACTGTAAAAACTATTACAGAGAATTGCCTGATATACATGGATACACACATATACAATTACTACAAGTGTTTTGCTTTAAAGGCACTATGCAAAATAGCATGTCAGTAAGTGTAATGTACAAGATAGCTACAAGAGAGAGAATAAAAGCTATATAAATACCCGCTACAATGGCAGTTAAAAGGAAGCAATAATTCTTTCCGACATCCAACCACCTTTGGTTGGACATTTGAACTGTCCATCTGTGAGGATTGCTCTTCCAAAAAAATATATCATGCTAGCATCCGATCAACCTTGTGCCTGAGAATACAATAAGATTGCATGACAATAAATTCAACAAAACTGAACAATACTGAAGGTGGTAATTAAGATAGTATTTCCACAAAAACCCAAAACCGATAGTCATTGGTGTTCAAGCAGAGTTGGTAAAATACAAAGAAAGTAAGATCATGACCATTGAGAAGTATAAAAGGTAAGTAGCTTGGAAAGAGATTCTTTGAGAGAAGCAAAATGATAAAATTATTAGAAAGTATTAAGGCATAGTGAGATACCAGAAATCTCTTTGGTTGCAATCATCTTCTCCAAATTTTCAGCAGCCTCAGGCATGCCTTGTGCATTGTAGGCTTGGATCATGGTAGCAAAGGTGATACTATCAGGTTTGCAAGCTCTATCTTTCATTCCCAAGAACAACTCACTCATCTTTCTCACATCACCAGCCTGACCATATGCACTGATAATGCAGTTAAAAAAAGGGGTATCTAGAATTACATCAGAATTCTCTACTTGCCTCAAAATTGAATCGACTTTTGTTATATTTCCAGCTTTACTGTAAGCACTAACAAGAGAGCAGTAGGTAATAGAGTTGGGCTTCATTCCTTGATGCTTCATTTTCTTGAAGTATTCATCCATCTTCTCAATATTTCCAGCCTTTCCAAACACCTCAATCACTGTATTAAAAGTAACAATTGTTGGAGAGAAAGACCATTTGTCCATATAATCCATAACGGAGCTCATCTTCCCATACATGCCCGCTTTCCCATATGCTTTGAGCAGGATATTATATGTCTTAATGTCTGGCCGTATTCCCATTAGCTGGAATTCATTATACCAGTTCTCCAGTTTCTCGATCTGCCCGAATTTCCCATAAGCCCCAACAAAAGTATTCAATGTGAAAACATCAGGAAGGCAGTTTCCACTTTCAATCATATCCGTCAGCGTGTTCTCCATTAGTTCAAACATTTCAGATTTACCATATCCGTCAATAATAGTGTTGTATGTCACAGTGCTGCACTCGATCCCTAGATATGACATCTCAGAACGAATCCGTCCAATCAGATCAAAACGATGAAATTTAGTGCAACAGTTAATAAGTATAGAATATGTATATACATCTGGTTTGCAGTCAGAGACCGATTTCATGTCATCAAGAGTAGATAAAGCCTTGTCAAGAAGGCCACTTTGCCCATAAGCACTTATAAGAGCAGTGTAGACATCAACAGTTGGTCTGAGCCCTTCAGACAACATAATCTCAAAAAGCAAGCTGGCCTGCTGAGGTTGCCTACACTTGCCAAGCATCATCAACAACTTCGTGTATGTTTGGCACCTTGCATCGTACCATTGTTGTTGGCGAAGCAATCCAAAAATCTATGATAAAGAGTCTAGCTTTCAGAAATAATTGGAAACTTCAGGAAGTCCCACAATATATGGGACCAGGAATTCATACATGAAGTAGTAGCACTCACACTCCAAATTTTGCATGGAGACAGCGGATGTAAGAAAAGATTAACTTTTGCATTTAGACTTAAACAAAAAATTATTATGACCTAGTCCAGACATTCAGCGCTAATAGAGTTCCATATGTTCTACCCTGAAATTTTAACTTGAATCTTCATGTTCAAAAATTCTCGTTGACAAGTGACAACTGTGCTTGTTTAACTCACTCTACTAATACAGATTCCAAAAAGTATTCTAGCAGATTCTCTGATTTATGTTTAAGATTAACTTGAAACAGCACCAAATAACTCAAATATCAACCATAAGGAAAAAAAAAAGGGTGGGGCGAAAAAAGAAAGCATAAAAACACTCTACTTGAAGAGTCAGATGGAATAATTATTTCAATAGCTTTTTCCCCCTACTGTAAAAACCCACCTACCTTGTCAAGAAAATGTCAGCAAACTAATTTAAACGTAACATCTGAACGTCTCTTTTTACCATTCCACATTACCCCAGGAAACAAACAGAGAGAAAAGATTATTACTTTCACATACCCAGAAGCCAAACCGCACACAAACCACCAAAACAACAAAGAATCAGAAACGAAAACATCAAAACCAAGAAAACCCACCTACCATGTGCCCAAAGAAAAAACAACTAAAAAATTTACAACTTTTTCAAAACAAAAACAAAAACCCACTAACCTTGAGAGCATTTTCCCACTGATTCTCTCTGATAGCGTCGTCCAGGGCCTCCAGAACAGCCTTAGGCCACAGTTGTTTGTACTTTCTTGAGTTGGCTTTCCTCACAATGCCTTTCACCGCAGCGTCGGTTCTCAGAATCCGAGACAGGTCCTTCCTCGGGTTCTTTTGCAACCCGTATGAGGCGGGTTTGGGGCTCCGTTTAGATAATTGGACAAAGAATTTTGGTAGTTCTTGTGTTTGTATATGCGTGTGGTCTGTGAGGAATTTTGTCGAATAGGTGGCGGACGAGCGTAGGTTAGCGATAGCGAGTGTCCGGGACTCCATTACGCCGGGGGATGGAGGATAATGCCGAGTTTGGGAAGAGTTTTGGTGGTTTGGATTTTGTGGAAGACGATGATGTGCGCAGGTTAGTGATGTCAAGGGACTGAGGATAAAGTGCGCGTACATTAACATTCAAGTACTACTGGGCCGGTTTAGATGATAGATTTGGGCTATTCATGGGCGGCTTGCTTGGGCTATAAAGCAGGGCCCGAACAACGGCCCAAAAAGTTGGCCATGAAAACAAGAACACGCCTGGTGGGACTCGAACCCACAATCGTCTGATTAGAAGTCAGACGCCTTATCCATTAGGCCACAGGCGCTTCACACTTTCGCCAAACAAACTACAATTATTTAATCAAAAGCAAAAATGCTATTTAGCAGTCGAGGTTGATTTTGGATGGAACTGGATCTTGCTCTATTTGGGCTTCTATGTCCCTCTCTCTCTTCTTTCTTTTTTATTTTATTTTTTAAAATTTTTTATTGAGCTTTATTAGTGTATTACAGTTTTTATTACATTTACCTTATGAGCCACTAAACAATTAAATTTATTTTTAAGAATGAATAACATTTTAATAAGCTTTGTGGTACTAAATCTGAAATGGGTGTTAGACAACTTAAATACTCAAAATATAATTGTATATATATTATAATAATATAAATTTAGATCAACGGTGTATACAGAGTTTTTCCTCATTAAAAAAAACAAAAACAAAAAAAAAACAAAACTCTAATTCTGAGAATTTCAACAAAACCATAAAAAACTCTACCTATTGTGTTCAAAAGCGTAATAGGGTGACGAGCATCATTTCACTTGTAACTGTTAAATGTTTACAGAAAGAAGGAAAAGAAGGCCCAGAAGATGAGAGAGGCAGTAATTATCTTATGCAATGAGCATATCCCTCTTAACAAATGCTTTATCTGAGAATGGAAAATGACTTAAATTAGTTTGAGATAATTGTAATTTTTTAACAGTGTATGCTAATTCAGCTATTCTAATTAGTGGGGATTGTGGTTGATGTGTCTTCCTCATTCTTCTAATTTGTGGACTAAGATTTCAAGCAATATTTAGAGTATTGCAATTCCTTTGACTACTTTGGGGGTGGTAGAACAATCTTTTTGGCTGCTTTGGGGTGGCTGACCCATTCCAATAGCCACAGGGATGGTTTAGCAACCTCAATGGACTGCATGTTGTGCAATAGCTTTAACCTAAATCCACATTCTGTCATGTCATATGACATGGAAAAAACCTAAAACTCTCTTCCAGCAAGTAGCATGAACCTCACTGTTGTATCACTACTACCGATTTCTTACTATTACCACCACTACCACTAAGGGTGGCTAGTAGAGCTGTTGGAAATGGAATTTTTACATGTTTATTATTTAGTATGATAGGGTAGAATTTAAGCCATTCATTTAAAATAAGCGGTCTAAATTAGAGATATTATACGGTATGCAATATCTTAAATAGAGTAATTCTATTCACCACCCATCATCCCTCAAAGCTTTATGTTGTATGGTCTCTCAAACTAAAAAATCAATCTTCATGTACTAAATACTACAAGAAACCACGTCATGTACACCTTAAGGGATGGGAGGGGAAGCATTACTCTCTCAAATATTGCATAAGATCTTAGCTCAGTTTGGCAACCCCATCTTCTTCCCTTATTTATCTAAAAAATTTAACTTTATTTTTTATATCGCATAAATTACTTTTATATCACATCAATAATTTTTTATTAATGATCAAACAAAAAAACTCACTACAAAACATAACTTTTTCACTTTTCTTAACAAAAAATTAACAATATTCTTTATACTTTAGATCATATCATTAACTTCTTATTACTATTAAAAAAAAAAATAACCCAAAAGAATTTACCAAACACACCCTCAACCCGTTGGCCCTTTTATAAAACTATGAGTAATAATAATACATGTCAACTCTCATGTTTATTTTGTGTTCATTAAAATTGATGTGACTTTGATCAATAATGATCCATCATAAATTCAATTATGATTTTAAAAATCACGTCAATTTTAATAGACACAAAATAAACATAAAAGTCAATATATATAAGGGAAAAATCATATTTAGTCCTTAGGTTTTTATATAATTTGAATTTAGTCATTGGGTTTTTAATTTCAAGAGTATAGTCCCTAAGTTTTGTCTAGATTTTAAATAGGCCCCTCTATCACTTTTCCATCAAAATGAATGGTTTGTCATATATCACTTGTGTCTTAATTTACATGCTAGCGTTCATATCAATACCTAATATCAATGTCATATAATTAAGTGCCAATTCATCCATTAAAAAAAAAAAACAACAAAACAACAAAACGCAATTTAAAAAATAATAATCATTTTCTTTATCATCTTAATCTTCTAGATTTGTAGCATTAAAGGAAGAACCATTAACTTTGATATTAATATAGACCTTAGCGTGTCAAATGAGACACACGTGACAAATAAAAAATTGTTAATTTTAATGGTAAAGTAATAGAGGGACCAATTTCAAAACTTGAGTAAAACATAAGGATTTTATTCTTAAAATTAAAAACCTAAGAACTAAATTCAAATCAGATGAAAACTTAAGGATTAAATATGATTTTTCCCTATATATAATTACTCTAAAACTAGACTGAGACTTTTCTTTTTTCCTTTTTACATTATCTGAGACCCTGACTAAGAAAATAAACCTTATGAGACTTCTGTTTTTCCTTTTTACACTGTTTGACAAAGAAAATAAATAGACATAAATGTAAAACATAGACTTTTTGACTCTCTTGGGTGGAAACAAGTTGAAGGACAATCACGTGTTTTCGAGAAAAACTCGGGGTACAATTGTCAAAGTACGCCCATTTCTCCATTACTTTAGGGCAATGAACTAAACGTACCGGCGTTTAGCCACTCAAACCACGCGGCGAACATTTCACGCAAATTCAAAGAAACACGCTTTGGTCGCAAAAAAGAATTTCCACAACATTGACGCGGTTTTATTCTTGCATCGAGGCCCCTGTACTTTGGTATATCTATAAATCATGCCCTATTAGTATTTTGTGTAGCTTGTTACATTTTTTTTTTTTTCCTCCACTGTTGAGATTAGCTTGAGAATGTGAGAGATCAAAGAGCATTTGAAAATGGATCCACTTGGTGAAATAATTGCATGTTCCTTTCTGTTTTAGCTCGAATAAGAACAATCGAAGCATATTTGCTGACATAAAAATATTTAAATATTGAAGAATAGCAAGAAAGTATGTGGTTTGATTTTTTGCCAAAATTATCATATTGTACTGAATTAGAGGCTGAACA
Organism: Betula pendula; assembly: GCA_900184695.1. NCBI lineage: Eukaryota > Viridiplantae > Streptophyta > Magnoliopsida > Fagales > Betulaceae > Betula > Betula pendula. The sequence goes on from FXXK01000855.1 coordinate 181,550, forward strand.
GAAAATTTGTGAATTAAACAAATTTTTTATTTAATATTTTTATTAATATGTTTTGAGAGTTTTTTTTTTTTTTTTTTTTTGCTTTTTGTATGAAAAAGTAGTCTGGTGAAATTTATTTTTGTGTTTTGAATTGCTTGTAAATGTATTTGTTGTAAAACTAGAAAACAAAATCATTAACAAACATAACAAATTTTAAGTTCATGTTGTAATTCTTACATGCATTTTTTATAAAGAATATAATTTTAACATGCATTTTAAACACATATTAACTTTATAAAAAACTTTAATCATAATATCTATAATAATAATTAGGACAAATATTTTGATAATCGGTTTGGCAAGGAGAGGTTGGCATTATCCAACAACGAATCGGATCCTATCTAATAATAATTATAATAATAATGGTGCTTAATTAGGATCAATAGCTTGAGATTCGGAAACATATAAATAACATTTTTATTCTTTCTTTATTTATTTTTTTTCTTATTTTCATTTCTAGAAGGTAGGTGTGGAGGAAGTAATAATTATATTCTTTTTTTTTTTTCTCCTTTTTATTTTTAGAAGGTAGGTCGTATGTGGGGGAGGAAGTTAAAAACATGAGTCACATGACCAACAGGTACAACATAACAAAAAAAGAATTACAACAAAATATGAGGGCACAAAAGCAAATTCCAGCTATATATACCACACATCTTCGCCCTCCTCCTCCAACCCTGCACAACTTTCCCGTTTCATGGAGGCCTGCATTTGGGACGTTTTCTAGCAAATCCATTTTCTTCTCCTTTTTCTCTCTTTTTCTTTCTCCTTCAAGAAAAAGAGAAAAAGGGTTTTATTACCCAGGGAATCCATTTTCTTCTCCTTCAAGAAAAAGAGAAAAAAAAAAGAAAGGATTTTTTTTTTTTGGATGAATTAAGATATATATATATATCATGGGGAAGATTGTGGAGCTGTTAGATGCTGGTGTCAGAATAGTAGCAAGGTTTCATTCTCACTGCCCGCAAACTGGCCGCATGTACTACCACCCTCCGGCAGCCTCCGACGACAACCACCACCTCCACTCACATGGCGACGGTGCCGCCTCCGGTGGCACCAACGAGGCGTCAACCCAGATGAGGCATTGCGGTCCCAAGGCTGCTGAAACTACGGAATACATTCTTTATTCTGTTTGATTTTCAAACAGAAAAGAAAGATCATGTTATACACAAAATTTTTTCAGGATTTGGATCTCTAGCCATTTCCTGGGGGAATTTTTCCATATTATACATGTTTCATTTTCGGAAGTGTATTTTTCCTAAGAGAGAGTTTGTCTGTTTTCTGTCACCTTTCCTAAAGTTTTGAATTAATTAATGAAGCCATGAATTGAGATATATAGTGAATAATTGTTTGTTTTAGAACTCAATGACGCTTTTTTGTCCAAAAACACTTTTTGCTTTCTATCAAAAACAAAAAAAAAAAAGGTAAGGATATGTTTGGCAAAAGACTAGATTTTACTGTTCATAAACTTTGATTTTCTTAAAAAAAATATTTCCACTTTTATATCACATCAACCACTTTTTATTACCATTCAAATAAAATACTCACTAAAAACAAAAATCTTCACTTTTCCATACAAAATATTTATAACATTCTTTCTACTTTATATCACATCAAAAGTCAACAATCCCCCAACTAAAATCCAATCCTTTGCCAAACAGGTTCTTAGAGCCTGTGATATAAAGTATAAAGAATGTTGTAAATTCTTTGTATGAAAAGTGAAAATTTTGTGATTTACTGGAGTATTTTATTTGAATGGTAATAAAAAGTATTTGATGTGATATAAAAAGTAAAAAAAAGTTGTTAAAAAGTAGTTGACGTGATATAAAAAGTGTGAATGTTTTTTTTTTAGAAAATCAAAATCTATAAACAATAGAATCAAGTCTTTTACCAAATAGGGCCTAAAGATGTTAACATAATACTTAAAAATTGTACAAAATTATTTTTATCTTTATTTCAAATCAAAAATCTTTTGAAACAAAAAACATAATAGTAATTATATATATCATTTTTTATGTCTACCTTGTATCAATTAAAAGTGATCATTGAATTTATAATTGATCATTATTGACTGTTGATTTAATAGTAATTTTAAAAGTCACGTTACTTTTGATAGATACAAAATAAATATAGAAAGTAACTTATATCATTACTCAAAAGCAGAAAAACACCGCTAAAAAGTTTTGGTGTTAGGTGTTTTTTTGAGAGGTTATGCTGTTTTGTGGCCCGTGAATTGTTTCTGTTCATGACAACCAAGCAAATAAACAAATATAGAAAACCTTAAAAAAGAAAAGAAAAAATGCCTATGCTTTTTGGTCCACCGACCAGGCCATATTCAATGGCTCCTTTGCCTCATTCCCTTACGCATAATATTCCAATTCTTTTGGTCTTGAAGACTCTACATTTTCTTCAAATTCGTCCTTTTCCTACGCCAAAACAGAAAATTGGCGTCAACTTTTTTAAACCCTGAAGTCTTCAAGGACTAGGTAAACAGCTTTTAAAATTTTACACTTTTAAACTACCTTTTTTTTTTTTTTTCAAATGCGCTCTCTAAAAAGACATTTGCATAATTTTGTTTAAAAACGTGCATTCAGCCTGCAAAATCGCGGGGATTGATCCCATAATCTATTAATGCGCTTTCAAAATTCAAAACATTCAAAACTAATTTCATTTTTATATCACATCGAAATAATTTTTCAAATAAAATATACTCTCTAAAAAGCATTAATAAATGAAATTTCAGATATTTATTAGAGATGGGCATAACTATAACTATAACTATCTCTTCGAAGATGGTGTCCAAGTAATCACAAACTTACTTTACTTCTATATGTTCTTTGGATGCGTGGGATTGATCCCATATTCCAAAAGGGTACTTATAAGACTTGGAATTGCTCAAGTAATCGTCCCTATGAGAAATTCCTTCACAAACCAAACCACATAACAACTAGTTGTATTCATTTTTATTTATTAATTTATATTTACGATATTTGACTGAACGCAATAACAATGAATGACAGGGTTTTTCAATCAGTCTATTAAACTGACATCTTTCATTTCCTTAGAATATTTAATTCTTACTATGAGAATCATGTGTTCTAAAAAGATATTTAAATTCAATAGATTAATTCCTCCAAACCAACTAAACTTTGTTGGTCAATGAATGGGCTACCCAATACAAAATAGGGCTAATAATATTATAATATTGCTGAAACGGTCTACCTTGTATTTCTTGTTGCTCAGTCATGCCTACACCAGAAATTAGGTCATTAAATACATTAATAAAAAGAATTCTTTCAACTCAATTTATTAAATTGTCATAAGTTCTTAAAACAAATAGGTGATTCTCATATGCTCTATTAATCCTATTAAAAATGCACATGAAAATCACGTGCTTTAAGAACAAATGTCAATTTAGTGGATTGGATTGGAAAGAATTTTTCTTAACTCTCACTAACTTTCAGTTTAGAAGAAAGTTTGGTCCAAAAAAAAAGAGGGTTGTATTTTCTCCAACCCAGTTTAAAGAAACTCTTCGCAAAAAAGAAACGAAAAGAAAAGAGGGTTGTTGAATAATCTAGATGTGTTTTTCAAATACGTTTGGTATAAGTTTCAGGAATATAATGATGTGTCTTCTAGATGAAACCCAAAAAAGGCATAGTCTAGCTGTTCAATGTCTAAGATGAGTCATTTTCTACCCCATTACAAGGATATATTTTGTTCAAACTAAGATCAAATCCAAAGGTGTGCAAAACACCAAAAAAAAAAACCTGTTCTTGAATTTGTAGAAGGGTACACAACAACTCATCATTAACATGTTGCTGGTTAAAATATAAACCACTGCATGACAAACCGATGAAGTTGGAATAGGTGAAATGGATAAGAGTCATTTCATGGTTTTTATTTTATTGCATTTAATAATGTTTATGATGTCACGTGGTAGATATATTGACACGTCATTCAAAAATTTTAAATGACATGTCATTATGTTTATTGTTAAATACAACAAAATAAAATTCTAAACCATGAAACAGTATCTGTCATTTTCAAGTTAAATGGAGAGCCCCTTAGCCCATTTCCCTGTATTGAATTTAAAAAAAAAAAAAAAGAGTTAAATGGAGAGAATCTCTGTCCCATGAAGTTGTGGAAACTAAAGTGACATAATCATTAATTGAAAAAAAAAAAAATTGACAAACAAACATGCACACAAATCCCAGCGAAGGCAGAGAAGAAATCCATTCATTAGAAAAATTAAAAGAGCCAAAGGAGGTGTACAAATCAAACAACTTTCAACTGGCAACCAAAATCACAAAGTCAACTAGCATGGTAAAAACCCAAATCTAACATACATTTCAACCTGTCAGAATCCCAGGGAAGATTGCATGGCTATGATATCAGGTTAATTAATTTACATTAACAAGTCACTGATTGTCTGAAAGCGGCTTCCGGGCCAAGAAGAAATACATTGGTGTGAAAATCTCTTTCCTGAAAGACAGTAATATAATTATGTGAGTAGCTAATGGGTATATCAACTGAATGAGAAAGAAAAAAACTGTGATTCAACTCCTACAAGAAAAGAATTTCAAAGGCTCTTTTTTATTTACCCATTTCTTTTCACTTTTCATTGTCAGAGTGGGTGTGCAATTAGAAAATAAGGACTAGTTCAAAATCACCCACTTGCACTAATTATTGGAATAGATAAACCCTGTCTCTACATAGATGGATCCAGGGAAGGACCCAAGGGCCCTCCACTCACAAAAAAAAAAAATTGTAAAAAAGAACAATTTTAGCATATTTAGGGTTTTTTTTTTTAAAAAAAAAAAAATTATTATGATGGCCCCCTTAATGCAGTTTGCCCCTCTAGAGTAAAATTCCTAGTTCCGTCCCCAAATGGATCCCTATTCTAATACTAAAAAGAGAAGGTCCATTACTTCAGGTTTGAGGCTCATATATGAAATATAATTACTACCTTTATGTTGCTCAGAAATGATATATCAAAGATTTAGCATATTTAGTTCTCAAGTGAGCTCAAAGAGAATAAGTATTACAGAGGGAACACTCACTTTCCACCTTCAACTAGCCCTTCTGCAGCCTGCTCTAGAAAGTTTTGAACACGCTGACTTCCGTTTGGGGCAAGTCCCACAAATTCTAGGGCCTTGACCTGCCAAAATGAAAACTCAGCTCTAATCAACTGCCTTCCAGAGTTGAACAAGTATGAATTGTTGCAAATCTAAAAGCTGCAAAAAGCATGGCTTTTCCAAACAGCGTTGTAGAAGCAGGAGCTAACAACACCAAGGAAGCATTTCAATGAAAAAAATCTTACCATGTTTTTTGTAATGAAACGCCCAACAGCAGTTAGACGGAAACTACTCAGTGAGAAGTGACTTTTATCCAAAGGCAAGTACCAAGGGAGAGGTGAGTCCACAGCAAGATCTTTCTCCCATATGACCTTTGTGCAGAATAAATAAATAAGTTGAAACTTGAGCCAAAAATAAAAAGAGATTTGGAAAAAAGAACAATAACTTTGCAGTCACCTCAAAACCTGCTTGTTTGAGAGCTTCAAGGCATTTTCCTGTCAACCTGATGTCAGGAAGGCCATCACCAATCTCGATTGCTTCCTGTGCTGATGAAACTTTGTTACATTGAAACGATATAATAATCATGGTACAACTCCCCCCCCCCCCCCCCCCCCCTTCGGGCGCCCAAAAAAAAAATAAAAAGCAGTTTTTCCATGCTTCAAGCATATCTTACCTTTATTTTTTGTTGTTCTCGGTTATTGGGATCGAAAGAATCAGTCATGCACCACTCATATGCAGCAAAATATTGGCCAGGCTTTAGTACTCTGTATATTTCTTTGTAGCATCCGTACTATCCAGATCAGAAGCAAAGTTTAAACCAATATGAACCAAAGAGAAAAGAAAATAAAAAGACACTAAAAGTGGAAGTTGCTTTGCCATCCTAGCCAAGTTTCTAATTGTTAGAATTTGGAATACATACTGCATCTGGTGCATGACAAGTAGCTTCAATTGCATATACTGCATCATAAGTATTGTCAGGAAATGGCATTTTCATGAAATCAGCCTGCATCATCAAGAATCAATATTAATCAGGCTTCTATCACCAAAAACCCTTTTGTAATATCATAAGAGGTTTGTTTCCAAGTCTCATTACTAATTAATATAAACTACTTGCAGGACAATGAGATAAAATATTTTTTTAAAAAAAAAGGCAAAAGCATTTGAAAGTAAAGGAGTTCACAACATAAACATGAACTTGGTCTGCAATATAACCAACCTTCACAAAATCGCAGGTTTTGTCCACTCCAGCAATGCGGTTTAGTTCCTGTGGAGCAACAGAGCTTGAATGTGTCATTGCTATTTTGAGATTTTAGAACTTCAGTCGTTAAAAATCCAAAGCAAACTGCAAAAAATCCTTATAAATCCAAAACTATGGAGCTAAAGACAAAAATTTAAAAAGAAACAAACCACTGCTCAGGTTTTTCCTAACAACTAAATCAAAACACAAAAACAAGAGATAATAATGACTGTTTAGATGCGTTTAATTTTTATATCACTGAGTGAGAGACCACTATGTACCTTTCCCCTTGCTATCTGATATTCATTGTTGTTCAACCCCGTGACTGATGCTGAGCTGTAACAAACACCATTGCATACATAACTAAGGAGTCCTTCCTCAAGAGAAAGTTCAATAAATATAGAAACTTCAAACCTTCTATAAAACAAAATACCAACACAAATGGTCATAACGGAAGCAAAAATAGGATCAGTCCAAAAATTCTATTAGCAGAGCTTCTTCAAAGGTAAAAATTGACAATTTATAGACGGAATGTCAAATACAATCCTAGCAACCATTAAAACCTAAGCACTTCTGTTTTCTCTTTCTCAAAACTCTTTCTCAAAAATGTAATTGATATCATTATTACTTTAGCAATTCAGTAATACTCTCAATATTCATCCAGAACCACATAGCACAAACCAATCTAATGTGAATGTACCTAGAATATAAATGAAACCTACAAACAAGTTGAAAGCATGACCTCCATGACACTCTTGTTTAATCAATGGTAGAAACTCAAAGGAGAGAAAGTGAGGGGGAGCGGGTGGAAGAGATTAAATACATAAACGGCCATTCACCTGAATCTAGAAATTTCTCTTAGTGGTCCACCAATTCCACATCCAACATCCAACACCTAGTATGTCAAACAAAAATGTCAAAATTTGAATGGTAAATCTCTAATTTGTCAGTTTCCCCATGTTCTACTAAAGGAACAAACCTTCTGTCCAGGCGTCAGGTGTAGTTGTAGAGCAAGGAAGTGCTCATGTCGCTTGATGCTCTCTCGAAGAGACTCCCCTTTCCATCTTTTAGGAACAAAAATATGCACATGATTAGATATAATCAGCAATGTAAGCCAAAAGGAATTATACTGCATTTCTTCAAAGGCTACCTGGGTGCAAAATGGAAAGACTCCCCCCAGCCAAACTCATAAAAGCTAGTAACAAGATCATAGTATTTATTAACCTGAAATCCACAAGAGACAGTTCATATTTATTCTTCAGACAGGTAGTAGATCTGGCATCCAAATAGAAATTTTACTGGTTCCTCATTTCAACCAATAAAGTAATGAATAAGATGGCAAAAAAGATCAAGTACAAGAACGGTCAACCTTGCCAACACGGAAAAAACCTCATAAACAAATATAAATTTACAATAATTCAAGTTGCTGACTTGTACAACGTTCAACATATGGTTCGAGGCTTTCTCATTCTACTCGCCAGAGCACCTTATAACATGATATAGAAACCAAATACCGAACAGATTATTATAGTAAATTCCAAAGACAGTAACACTCTGCCATTGCATGGACATTCTGCTGATTGGCAGCTAATTCTTTATACACGACATTCTTAATTCTCGAATAAAAAGATTGCTAAAGAGAGAACAGCACACACCATGTCAGTGTAGTTAGCTTTTCTGTCTTCCTCGTCACCACCATAACAACCATGATACTTCTCATACCTGCATTGTCAAACCAAACCTTTTACCACAAAAACCAATCATGCCAACAATAACTCCAGGACACTAAAGTCACATCATCATGTATTCCACACCAGTGTATCAAAGGAGCTTTTCTAGAAATGCTAACATTTACAAGCATAAGAAGTTTAATGTTCTTATATGTAATATTAGTCCTACAAAATTGAAGGAAACATGCTCCCAGTTCCTTATGATGCCACCTTCCAGTAAAAAGGCCGGCCATGAATATCTGGCTCCATTCATGGTACAAGAATTCTTTAATAATAGAGAATAAAGATATTAGAAAACATAGCATACCACCATTAAAATAGCTTCATAACAAACCTCAAGCAACAGCATTATTGCACATTTTTTCCCCTTTGGTGACTATGAATAATATTCCAAACCTCATTAGTTAAACATAGCGGAAAAAATAGTAAGTTCCGGAATCTTAAGAAATTCATGTCTGCAATACTAGATGAATTCAGCTTCACATCTAATTCCATAACAGCTCCAAAAAAAATTTAGTGATTTGTTGTGTTTTCTTAAGGTAATTCATTCCAAGAACTAGGTTTGGTGAGCAACTTGCTTATCCACTATCATGCAGATACTTCAGTTGCATAGGATTCTAACTTTAGAAATCAATGTGGTATACACTGGATCCAGTATCTGTCTCTGTTCCTTAGTCAGGGTAACATGTATTTATTTAAGATTATTGGTACCCTTGCCAAAATTTCAAATTCTGTAAAACAACAGGACTTGAACTTCCAGTTGTCACTAAAGCACAAATTTCCATAAAATTGGATTTCATCAAAAGTTTGACTAAATAAGCCCGGAAAACAGCCAAAACAAAAAGGGGAATGACGCACCATTTCCAGTCAGTAGTAGCAGTAAATTCCTAGCTAAAAATCTTCTTTTTCTAAACTTTCCCAGTACCCCATCAAACTTACTGCGTGATGTTGGGGTTCAAACTCACTGTGGGCATGCCTTTACCTCACCGATATTTTTTTAAAAAGAAATATCCTAGTACGGTAGTACCTTGTCAAAACAAAACCAAGTAATACCAGTTTATACCCATAACAAAACCTTTTTTTAAAAAAATTTTAGAAGTAGGGGGGCAGCCCTATGCATGAAGTATAAAGAGAATCCATTATTCAATAGAAAAAAAAAAAAGAAGAAGAACAAATGTTCAAAAAGTTAGAAAAACTAGGAGAAAGAAAAAAGCAAATTATTATAAGCTATTATCCATGTGTAAAGAGATTGAATATAATCTTTTTAAGCTCCACACCAAAGTCTCTCTATCTTCAAAGCTTTGTGTATTCCGTTCTTTCCAAATACACCACATTAAACATAAAGGAGCCAACCTCTAAACTTTCAAAATGTCATGAACGCCCCACTTGACCTTTCCAACTCATCAAAAACTTTCTCACTCTTCTAGGCATAACTCAATCAACACCAAACAAAGTACATAAATAACTACATAAATCTCTAGCTACTTCACACTCAAGGACTATTAAAACCTGTGGGCACACATCCGACCGCTTGGTCAGTTTACAGGTTGTGCATAGGCCTAATCCATACATAGTATATCATAGTATCACAAGGAAAATTAATATTAGGAAGTCGGTGCATATAGCAGTTCTATTTCATTTCACCAGCAGAACAGGACATTTGCAATCAATGCAATGCATTAACCTTAGGGTCCACCCCTGCACCTTCTCACTGTCACACGGACTTTCTCAAACCCAACATTCCCTTACAAAAACTGTATAAAAAAAAAAAAATCTTTGTATCAGATCCACCGCCATCACCACCACAGAGTGTCCCACTAAATAAAAACCTTAAATTCACTCTAATTATCAATTGGGCACCTGATAATCCTGATTAGTTTCATTCTTGTGGCTTAATCAATCCAAATCAAAACCGAAGTAACACTTTAAACATCTTTCAGGAAAAATAAAAATAAAAAAATTGAAGCTGAATCATTATTTTAGAGAGAGAAAGAAGATCCAAGATTCATCGTAGAGAGAGAAAAAAAATGAAAAGTAAAAATTTTGGCGTAATATAGAAAATCCCACGTTATATCAAAAGTATAAATTTTGGGTTTTGTCCGGACATGTTATATCAAACGTAAGTCTGAAGAATCATTTAGAAAGACAGAGAAACAGATTTGTTTGAAGCTCCACAATCACAACGCTGGAGAGACAAAAAGAGTGAGTGAAACATCATACTTATCGACGGCGGAGAGGACGTCGCTCTTTTCGATCTTCCCACCCAGACCTGACGCGAGATCCAATGCTCCTGGCTTCGACATTTGGCAAAATCGAACACACACACACACGGAGATCTAGAACCAAAAAAAAAAAATCGTTAGAATTAGAGTTTAAGAGTCATACTCATAGAAAACGATTTGGGAAAACATGTTTTGGATGTAATGTGGATTGGTTCAGCATTACATTGAGTGGCGGAGGATCCCAGAAGCTTTTCGGAGAGAGGCAAAAGGAGAGAGAGAGAGAGAGAGAAGTGGGAGATATCAGAATCGTTGCATAAAATGGATATATATAAAAAGACAGTCAAGTTGGATTCAGATTGAAACGTTTTGTAGAACATGACAGATAGAAAGGTTTTTTTTTTTTTTTTGAAAGGGACAGATAGAAAGGTTGTTATATTTTAATCGCTCAAATTTCCGATATATTTTCAACGGGAAACTTTTAACCTATTGGCGGAGTGTTTTTGACACTTTTTTTTAAAAAAACAAAAACAAAAAACAAAAAATTAAATCACAAACTCTTTTCAAAACGAAATTGGATCCTCTCCAGTCCGAATGAACCGGAGAGGATCCTGGTCCTTTCAAAACACAGTATGCTTTCTCGTATGAATATTTTTACAAAATAAGTGCTCGGTGGTTTGACATTTCAATTTTATAGATAAAAAATACAATTTTTTTTTAAAAAAAAATTCACAATTTTAAAAATTAAACTGTAATTTTAAATGCTAAACACTAAATTGTGTTTTTAAAAATTACGTTTTTAAATCGTACATGTTAAAAATCGCTATTTTTAAGTCAAAAACTCAAACAAATCCTAAAAGCTAACTTATTAATTTAAAAAATATAAGGGAGTAGGGGATCGTGTTACTACTCTATGTGGGTGAGAGGTGTGGCTATGTAGCTGCCCGTAATTTATTATGGTGGTCGCGTGGCAATCTCTGCCTTGGTCAGAGGTGGTTGCGCAACGACCACATAGGTCAATAATGATCGTGCTGCCACCCTTTTCTTTCACTGATGGTGGCAACATAGTAATTCTTTTTTTTTTCTTTTTTTAAGTAATGAGTCAAATTTAAATATGTTTGGGTTTTCTTAAAATAAACGGATGTATTTCATTAAAAGAAAAAAAAATCTCATATATAAACCTTACTAGAAAGCCTTTAAAGAAAGAGTAATTATGCATGTCACCTTCTATGTCTACTTTGTGTCAACCAAAAGTGATGTGACTTTTAAAATTACCATTGAATTTATGATTGATAATTATTAACTTTTAATCTAACGGTGATTTTAAAAGTCATGTCACTTTTGGTTGACACAAGGTAGACATGGAATGTGACATGTATCATTACTCTTAAAGAAAATGCTCACCTTTATGTCATCACAATACTTTCTCAAAAAAAAATTATTACTCAAATACAAGGGCCTTTGACTTTTATGCACACAATAGACAATAAGTATAGTTTTTAATGGGGAAATGGTTATGGTATCTATCCCACTTTTTTTTTTTTAATGTAAATTTATATATTATTATATATATATAATTAAATTTTGAGTATTTAGTTGTCTCACACCCAATTTCAGATTTAGAACTAAAAATATCACTCACCACAAAGCTTATTAGAATGCTGTTCAACACAATAATATAATCGTGTGTTTCTCAATGGTTAAGGAATATGTGATAATTTTATAAATTGGATTAGAGGAACAATATAAAGGAAGACTCTATCCAAATTAATAAGTGAAACGCTATTATATCCTCATTTTTATGATAAAGACAAGATTATATATTTTTTAAAATATGAATATGTATTGATTTAAAGCAGTATTCTAAAATTTTTAAATCTTAGGGCACATTTGATACACGAAATTGTGATTTCTTTAAGAATATAAATGAGTATTATTGAAGAAAAAAAGAAAAAGTTAGAATAGAATGACTATTCATATTCTTTTATTTTGTGACAACACGTATGCTTTAACTAGAATTGAACCAAAATTTTTAAAATACTTTAGATTTATTTGTTAAAAAAGAAAAAAGAATGAAAAGTCTATGGGTGGGGTGGCCGACCACCCAAACAGAATACTCGGGGTGATGCAACCACCCCTAGTTATGTTAGGGTGGCCAATCATCCATAGAATTCAATTAAAAGTTCTTTTTCAAAAAAAGAAACAAAATTAACATGAGATTTTTTTGGAAAATACATTATGTTCTTTTAGAAATAGCCATTTCCTTCCGATGAATGGTATGCAACCAAACAAATGATTAACTATTCTAATGATATATTTCGTATACCAAACACGGTGTTAGAGGCTTATTGAAAAAAAAAAAAAAGCCTATATTTCTCATATAAAAATGTGTATTTATTAAAAGAGAATTGTTTTTGTTTCTCTTAATTCTTTTTTTTTTTTAAAAAAAAAATACCATCTTAAAAAATGCAAGAACCCATGATAAGAAAACAATACTGCTTAACTGTAAGCACACTGATTAAAAAGTCCTTCCTCTTTTCTCATATAAAAATGTATACCAATAGCGTGCAAGCTACTTGAATGACCATTAGAAATGTCCAAATTATCTCTTTAAGTATTGAAGTAATTAGGTCACCCCAGTCGCAACCCGATCTTTTGGAGTGATTTGAGGGCGGCTATAAATAAAATTTTCAAATAAAAAGATTGTTCAAGTTTGAAATGATGGTCATTCTAATCAAGATCATAGTGTATTTTCTTGGATCTGTTCACAAAAATATGAGATTAGCTTCACAATTTATCAACTTCAAACCCACTATTTTTCTAAATCTTAATCCATTAAGCGACAAAAAAAAAAAAAAAATCACTTAAGATTCACATAGTTGATATTTCTATGAAAGAGAGAAAGATTAGTGGACAGGAGCAAATATCCTAAAAGTAAAGGAATAGGTTTTCTGAAATATTTGGAGCATCAGGTAGAAATTCAGTCAGACAGCGCAGACGAGGTTGTCTTTTTTCTTTCACGACAATCGATCCTAAGTGGTCCTTGCCAAGTCATCTATGCACGTGGGTGGATCTGTGCGTCAGATAAATTTGGAGAAGTCCAAATCCAGAATCAAATGTATTTCGCTTTCCTTTTCCTGATTTTCAGCTCTTCCCCCGCCCCTTCCCTTTTTTTTTTTTTTTTTTTTTAAAAAAAAAACAAATGAAAAAGGTGACAAATAACTTTTGGAGGACCACCGCGAACCACCGTAGGCTACTGCAGACTTAGGAGAACTGGCATAAACTGTGACCTCTTTCAAGTTTTGAATTCTTTTATATAAATATATTTTAATATATGTTTTTTGGACCAAAAGATTTTAGTTTGGCCAAAGAGCATTTATATCCGGCTCGACAAATGTTTGGCTAAATTTTAATTAAAATATCATTTTTTTTTCTATTTTAATTAATAATTTTTTAAAAGAGCTTACATCCAGCTCAGAATTTTAGCTAATAATTTTTATTATTTTATTTAAATATTTATTATCTATTTCTTTATTCTTTTTTCAACAATCATATTTTTGAAATTTTATCATTTCATAACCATCACATGTTATAAAATTTGTCATTTTTTAACGGTCATATTTTTAAAAATTTATTTTTTTCATAATGGTCATATTTTTTTCTAACTGTCTTTTTTTTTTTTTTTTTTAAAAAAGCATTCAAGACCAAATTTATAATCTAACGATCATATTGTTCTAAAACCAATATAAAATAACAAGCATTTATTTAATAAACCATTTTAATAGAATTCACGTGACTGGATGAAGAAGAGAGAGGGCGCAAGGAAAAGAAAAAAAGAGAAAGAAAGAAGAGAAAAAAAGTAGTTGGATGAAGAAGAGAAGACAGGAGGCGCAGGAAAAAAAGAAAGTAGAGAGAAGAAAGAGACGGAGAGGTGAGAGAAAGAATAATTTTTTAATAATTTGTTGAGATATAATGCTCAGCAAAATTGTTGAGCTCTTAAAAAATTGTCTAAAAAATTAAGTGTACAAACAAACGTGACCTCATATGGCATAAAAAAAAGAAGTGTTTGGTCATCTATCCGAGGTCTCTCTAAGGGTCCTCCTATCATTTTTTTTTCTTTTTGATTTTTTAAATCAAATTGGGCCCACCTATTGTACTTAATTTTGATATAACATTTTTTTTTAAATAATGCTTAAACATCTATCGAAGGTCCCTTTAGTGGTTTTTTTAAATTTACTTTTTTATTTTTTTAAATCAAATTGGATCCACCTATTAAAAAAAAATGTTATATCAAAAGTAAGTACAAATTTTGGCGTAATATAAAAAATCTCACGTTATATCAAAAGTACAAATTTTGGGTGAGAGACAAAGAGAGTGATGAGTGACAACATAATAATTCTGTTTTTTCTTTTCTTTTTAAAAGTAATGAGTCAAAATTAAATATGTTAGGATTTTCTTAAAATAAACAAATGTATTTCATAAACAAAGAAAAAAAAATCTCATATAAACCCTACTAGAAAATTGCTCACCTTTATGTCATCCCAATACTTTTTTCAAAAAAAAAAAAAAAAAACTCAAATACAAGGGCCTTTGTCTTTTATGCACACAATAGACACAATAGGTAGAGTTTTTGATAGTAACTCTTTTGCTGGATTTTTTTAAAAAAATTCTTAGAATTGGAATTTTTTTTAAAAAAAAAATAGTAAAAGCTCTGTATATACCGTTAATGTAAAGTTATATTATTATAATATATAAAATTAAATGCTGAGTATTTAAGTTGTCTCACACTCAATTTCAGATTTAGAACTAAAAATACCACTCACCACAAAGCTTATTAGAATGTTGTTCAACACAAAATTGATAATCATGTGTTTTTCACATGGATAAGGAATACGTGACAATTTTATAAATTTGATTGGAGAAATAATATAAAGAAAAATTCTATCCAAATTAATAAGTGAAATGTCATTATATCCTCATTTTTTATGATAAAGACAATATTGTATATTTTTTAAAATATGAATTTGTATTGATTCAAATAATATTTGTGATAAAAAAAAGGATATATATAAAATTATATCAATTCAAATTTCTAGAAATATCATTTCATATTGGATAAAAAGTAGTATTCTTAAAAAAAATTAAATCTTAGGGCACGTTTGATACATGAAATAGTGATTTCTTTAGGAATAGAAATCAGTATTACTAGGG